>PVJS01010088.1:0-48820 GCA_004027185.1 Glis glis | reverse complement strand
CAGTCGCCCCGATCTGTCCCTGCAGTCGCTCGGCCTGTCCCTGCAGTCGCTCGGCCTGTCCCCGCAGTCGCTCAGCCTGACCCCGCAGTCGCCCCGATCTGTCCCCGCAGTCGCCCCGCCTCGCCCGCTCCTCCCCATCCCCGCACTCGCCTCCCTCGCCCTCCCCCGGACCCCGCACTCACCGCCCGTCGTCCGGCCCGGGCCGAGGGGTGTCGGCCGCAGGAGCCGCGGCGCCATCCGCGCAGAGCCCAGAGGCCCGGCGGCTTCGCCTCCGCGGCCGGGACTGCTTCTGAGCCGCCAGCTCTGGCTCCATGTCCTGCGAGACGGGGGTGGGGCGGTGGCCGGGTGCCCGGGAGACCGACGGGGACGGGCACGGTGCCCGCCAGCTTCTGCGAGGCAGTCAGCGCCCGCTAGCAGAAAGCCGCCACAGCCACCGCCACCACCATCATCCGGGGATTTGAAAATGGCGGCTGCGCAGCGATCATCCAATCAGGGAGCAGGCGGCGGTTGCCAGGAGACGCGGAGTCCCGCCCCCTCCTCCTCTTCCATCCCTTAAGGAGCCCTGGGAAAGAGAGAGAGAGAGAAGATAGATAGCAAGATGGGAATTAGGACAACTTTCATTCTGGGTTTCATTCTGACTCCATCCCTCAATCTCCCAAGGCTCAGTACTTCTTTCACTGATTATTAGGACTTTCACTGCAGTCCAAGGCAAATGGACTGGAAATATTTTAGGTCATTCCAGATCATTCTTAGCATTTGGGGAGAAGAGAGGTTGAACGTAATGACCTTGAAGCTTGGTTGTTGGCTCTACACACACGACGATATTCATGTGAGAAATATCGCCAGTTACCAAAGATCATGGCACTGTGTTCTTAGGGCTGTCTCTAGGAGACCAGCGAAATCTAGTGATGAGCCCTCCTGTCTCCTAATACAGAGGGGACAGTCTCTCCTTAGCAAAATGGAAGGGAAGTGGTGGTATCCACTGCTTACAAGAAGGCAGTAAAAGGCACAACGTAAATAAAATAAAGGACCTTCTCACGAGGAGGACTGCTAAACAAAAACATGTTCTTTGGTTTTAAATATTGCACTGTATTTGTAAAACGCTTTAAAAATAACCTCTCCTTTGGCACCATAATTCCACTTCTGGGAATTTATCTTAAGAAACAAAACTATATGCATAAGGAAAATCAATGACATTGTTATTATAGAAAAATTAAAGACAACCTAAATAAACAATGACAAGGAAATGACTACAGCCAACCCACCGGAAAGAATATTTTCAGCCAAGAAGAATGAATTGTGAAGTGCATAATAGCATACTATAATTTTAAATTAAAACTTGGAATGTAAAGGTATATCCAGTATATTCAGAGTTATGACAAGCAGAAGAGTACTTATTGGCATAGCAACGTAGAATATTTATTTATTTATTTATTTATTTATTTATTTATTTATTTTTGCGGTACCGGGGATTGAACCCAGGGGCGTTCTACCTCCGTGCTACACCCCCGGCCCTATGTTTTAAACTTTATTTTGAAACCGGGTCTCATGAAGTTGCGGAGGGCCTCACTAAGTAGAGAGAGAGAGAGAGAGAGAGAGAGAGCGAGCTGAGGCTGGCCGGGAACCGGATCCTCCGGTCTCTGCCTCCCAAAGTACTGGGATTACAAGCGTGTGCCACCACGCCCAGCTAGAATTTTTATTTTTAAAAAATATTTATTTACTTATTTTGTGGTGCTGAGAATTGAACCCAGCAGCATTCTACCTCTGAGCTACACCTCCAGCTCCATTTTATTTTGTATTTGGAAACAAGGTCTTGTTAAGTTGCTGAGAGCCTTGCTAAGTTGTTGAGGCTGACTTTGAACCTGAGATAGCTCCTGTCTCAGCCTCCCAACTACTGGGATTACAAGCATGTGTCACCATGCCAGACCCAAGGCAGAATATTTAAAGTTTTTTAAACCTATTTATCTTTCTACCTACTTATCATTCATCTATCATCTATCTATCTATCTATCTATCTATCATCTATCTATCTATCATCTATCTATCATAGTTTGGATCCTAAGTGATCCCCAGGGGTTCATTTGTAAAGGTTTAGTCCTCAGTTACTCAAGGATCTTGGTTTTTTTTAAACTAATTCTTCCTATTCACAACTTTGAGAAAATGAAATCATACTGTTTGTCAGAAGTTTTAGCTTGAAGTTTTTATGAGTTATATTTGTTTCTGGGTTTGATCTTCATAAAGTCAATACTGTCTACATCTGCCAATAATTCCCCCAGTTTTCAGGGTCCTTTTAATTTTATATAATAAAGAAAGCTCTATTTTATAAATCAGAATGATATTTATTTTGTTGCTGTATCAAATTTCTTCCATTGACCCCTAATGTTTTGTTTGAAAAATTGACAGAAAAGAAATGAGGCAAATCCATTATAATAGTGAAAATTTGCTATATCTTTTTAAGTTGATATTCAAAATTTGGACTACACAATAAATTAGTTTGACTTAATGCATCTAGCTACCTATATATATAAAATATTGTACCCAACAGCTGCAGAATATACATCCTTTTCAACCATTCATGAAACATTTTGGAAATTTTACCTTTCTCATCGTTTTATATTCTTAAGAACTTAAAAGACTTAAGAACTTAGTATTCTCATATTTTGAATATGTCTTTGGTAAATATGACTGATTTTCTATTTTTATTTACTTTTTTGGTACTGGGGATTGAACTTGGGGGCATTCTACCTCCGAGCTACACCCTCAGCCCTATTTTATTTTTATTTTTGAAACAGGGTCTCACTAGATTGATGAGAGTCTCACTACTTGCTGAGGCTATCCTTGAACCTGCAATCCTCCTGTCTCCTCTTCCCAAGTACTAGGATTACAAGTGTGTACCACCCATGCCTGGCTGATTTTCTATTTTTATATTTTAATTAAAGGATTCAGTCCATTATGTTTAATAAAATGACTATTAAAGTTAGGCTTAAATATTATCTAATATAATAGATATAATATGGTGATAATATAAGGCTATCTTATTTTGTGCTTTCGGTTTGTCCCCAAATTCTAAGTTCTTTTCTCTCTTTTCTGGTCTTATTTTGAATTAATACAATGTGTTTTTAGTATGATAACAAATATGTAGAAAAATCATTTAAAGTATGTTGTCTGAGCCCAATGTAACTAATAAAAACACATATGTCATAGAATAATTTAAATTAAATAGGAGGTGGAGCTGGGCAGGAAGGAGAAGGTGTCAAGGAGGAAGGGTAGACAACTCAGCTGAGTAAGAAAGAGAAGGAACTCATGATGGAGCTGGCTAGGAAGAGAACCCAAGACAGAGCCAGTAGGAAAAAAAGAGGGAACTCAAGGTGGAGCTGAGCAGGAGGGAGAGGATGTCAAGGCTGAAGGGGAGAGAAAAAGCAGGGCTGGGTAGGAAGGAGAGGATCTCAAGCCAAAAGGGGAGGGGACTCAGAGCGGGATGAGGAGGAAGCAGAGGCTCTCTTGGTGTAAGGAGAGGGAATTCAAAGTAGGACTGAGCAGCAAGAGGGGATATCAAGGAAGAAGGGGAAGAAACTCAAGGCAGAGCTGAGCAGGAAGGAGAGGATCTCAAGGTGGAAGGGGAGGGAATCCAGGGGGAGCTGAGCAGGAAGGAGAGGATGTCATGCCGGAAGAGGAGGGAACCTGAGGAGGAGCTGAAGAGGAAGTAGAGGATGTCACACTGGAAGGGGAGGGCACTTGAAGCGGACCTGAGCAGGAAGGGGAGAATGTAAAGCCGGTAAAGGAGCGAACTCAAGGCGTAGCTCAGCAGGAAGGAGAGGATGTCATGCTGGAAGGGGAGGAAACTCGAGGCAGAACTCAGCAGGAAGGAGAGATTTCACACCGGAAAAGAAGGAACTCCAGGTGGAGTTGAGCAGGAAGGTAAGCATATCATGCTGGAAGGGGAGGGAACCCGAGGCAGAGCTGAGTAGGCAGTAGAGGATGCCACGCCTGAAAAGGAGGGAACTCCAGGTGTAGCTCAGCAGGAAGGAGAGGATGTTCCGCAGGAAGGAGAGGAAACTTGAGGCCGAGCTGAACAGGATGGAGAGAATGTCACACCGGAGGAGGGAACTACAGTAAGAGCTTAGCAGGAAGTAGAGGATATCACGTCAGAAGGGGAGGAAACTTGAGGCCGAGCTGAACAGGATGGAGAGAATGTCACACCGGAGGAGGGAACTACAGTAAGAGCTTAGCAGGAAGTAGAGGATATCACGTCAGAAGGGGAGGGAACTTGAGGCAGAACTTAACAGGAAGGAGAGGATATCACACTGGAAGAGGAGGGAACTTGAGTAGGAGCTCAGGAGGAAGGAGAGGATGTCATGCCAGAAGGGGAGGAAACTCAAGGTGGAGTTGAGCAGGAAGGAAAATATACCAGCCAGAAGGGGAGGGAACTCGAGGTGGAGCTGAGCAGGAAGGAAAGGATATCAAGGAGAAAAGGAAGGGAACTAAACGCGGAGTTGAGCAGGAAGTAGAGAATGTCACGCCGGAAGGGGAGGGAACTTGAGGTGGAGCTGAGCAGGAAGGAGAGGATGTCACCCGGGAAGGGGAGGGAACTGGAGGCAGAGCTGCGCAGGAAGGAGAGAATGTCTCACCGGAAGAGGCGGAGCTGCGCAGGAAGGAGAGGATGTCATGCTGAAAGGGGAGGGAACTCTAGGCAGAGCTGAGCAGGAAGTAGAGGATGTCACGCCGGAAGGGGAGGGAACTCTAAGCAGAGCTGAGCAGGAAGTAGAGAATGTCACGCCGGAAGGGGAGGGAACTCAAAGTGGAGCTGAGCAGGAAGGAGAGGATGTCACGCCGGAAGAGGCGGAGCTGCGCAGGAAGGAGAGGATGTCATGCCAGAGGGGAGGGAACTCGAGGGAGATCTCAGCAGAAAGGAGACTATGTAAAGTCGTAAAGGGAGGGAGCTGAGCAAGAAGGAAAGGATTTGAAGGCGGAAGGGAAGGGAGCTCAAGGCAGAGCTGAGCAAAAAGTAGAGGATGTCACCCCGGAAGAGGAGTGAACTCGAGGCTGAGCTGAGCAGAAGGGGAGGATGTCAGGGTGGAAGGGGAGGGAACTCAGTGTGGAGCTGAATGAAGACAGATCTCAAGGCAGAAAAGGAGAGGACTCAAGGGGAGCAGGAAGGAGAGAATCTTAAGGTGAACAAACAGGGAACTCAAGATGGAGCTGAGCAGGAAGGAGGGGCTCTCAAGGCAAAAGGGGAGAGAACTCATGGTGGAGTTGAACAGAAAGAGAAGATCTTACGCAGAGGGGAGAGAACTCAAGCTGAGCAGGAAGGATAGAGTTTGAAATTATTTCAAAATAAAACATTTTTTAAAGAAGAAGCAGCAGAAAAAGGGCAAAAACTATGTTTTAGTCAGCTTTCCCATTGCTGTGACCAAAGGAGGAAAGGTTTATTGGTACTCACAGTTTCAGAGGGCTCAGTCCATAGGGCCAGCTCCCAAGCATACATGGTGGCGGCAATGTCATGGTGCATGGAGGATACTTCTCTAACATCATGGAGAACAAGGAAACGGGAGGAGGGACATATATAATCCCCAAGTCTGCAGGCCCTAGTGACCTACATCCCACTTGCCACCCATTAAATATATTCAAATTATTAATCTAGCAATGGGTTTATCCACTGGTGTCCAGGAGAGGGAGGTGGAGGTAAAAATGCTGCTCTCTTGGTTTGCTTTGTGTACTTTGGATTGGTGTACATTTAAGAAGACAATAATCATAAAATATCCACGCAATAGAAAAAGCTGACCTGCTATTGCAGCAAATTTTACTCACTCTTTCCTTTTCCCCATCAATGCTTAATGCATTCTTACTACGAAAGGATACTTTCTTTAAAGACATTGGGTATTTTCAGCATAAGTATATATTGGAAGCATATTTGGATAAGCGGTCACTAATTCATCTGTAGTTGGCACAAACTTTATCACAGGCTGTTCAGATGCAGCAAAGCTACTTTGAGAGAAGAGAATTGAACAACTAAAAACTGACTGTACTGCTTTAAGTGAAGAATGCTCCTCAGCCCTCAGGTAGGGTAATTTCCGGGCCCTGTGATAAGCCTTAGCTGGAAATAATTGCTCCTCAGTCATTACCACAGGGCAGTAGGGGCACGTTCAGATCAGCATGGTAAGTGGCTCCAGTACTTGTACATTTCTGACGGTGTAGATTTGGTGTTGTGGCAGATTTTACTCCTATTTAGCCTTTAGCTTCACCAAAAAATTCTGAGTAAAATTTTAATACAAGAGAATTCATTTAAGAAGATGTTTGTTTCTTTCAATGCCCATATATAAAAGTTGGAATCAAAATTGGCTAGGCTTGCCGGGCGTGGTGGCTCACGCTTGTAATCCCAGTACTTTGGGAGGCGGAGAGCGGAGGATCCGGGTTCGCGGCCAGCCTCAGCTCTCAATCTCTCTCTCTCTCTCTTTCTCTCTCTCCCTGTCTCTCTCTCTCTCTCTCTCTCTCTCTCCTTAGTGAGGCCCTCCGCAACTTTGTGAGACCCGGTTTCAAAATAAAGTATAAAAAATTGGACCGGGGGCGTAGCGCGGAGGTAGAACGCCCCTGCGTTCAATCCCCGTTACTGCAAAAAAAAAAAAAAAAAAAAAAATTGGCTAGGCTCTTATCTGTTCATGTGTAGCTTTGCTTCTTTTAATGTAAAGCTTGGTTGATTTGCAATCATTCACTGCCTTTAGGAAAGTACTGAAGCAGGGACCTCTCATTCCTTTAGTTTTTTCATTTGTTTCTGAACTGCTGTGCTGAGTTTCCATATAAGTCAATTGCTTTAGTTTCATTTATGCCTTTGGAATTTCTGGGGACTTCAGACCTGGGTTACTATTGCTAAGATCATAAATGTGTGGCAGGGTAAAGTTCACAGACATTTTCCTTGTCTTCTCTTTAGTTCTTTGAGTACACTAATGCATATAGTAACTTAACAATAACTCCATTTTGGAAACTTTTTAAGACCCACTTCCCCTTTAGTCTCTTCTGTGCAAGCCACAGTGATTTTCAGTATCTTTGAAGTTTTAAATCCTCAATCAAAACAACCTTTAAAACTGCTTTTTCATTTTTAATCATTTTGCCCCATTGGATTTTTTTTCCCTCCAGCATTATTAGGATGTTTGACTTGTTTTTCTTTCACGAATCATGCTTCCAACATGAGGGATACTTGTGGTAATAAAATGTTCAGTATGTTGACTGTATCAATGTCAGCAGGCTGGGTGTGATATTGTAGTATAGCCTTGCAAGACATTTCTATTGAGGGCAAATGGGTAAGTGGTACACAGGATCTTTTGTTATTTCTTATAACTGCATATGAATCTACAGTGATCTTTTTAAAAATTTTATTTATTTATTTTTTTTTGCGGTACCGGGGATTGAACGCAGGGGCGTTCTACCTCTGCGCTACACCCCCGGCCCTATTTTTTTTATGCTTTATTTTTGAAACCGGGTCTCACGAAGTTGCGGAGGGCCTCACTAGGTAGAGAGAGAGAGACAGAGAGAGAGAAAGAGAAATCGCGCGCGTGCACGCATGCGCGCTGAGGTTGGCCGCGAACCTGGATCCTCCGGTCTCTGCCTCCCAAAGTACTGGGATTACAAGCGTGCGCCACCACGCCCGGCCTCTACAGTGATCTTAATATTAAATGTTTAATTAAAAAGTATGCCTTCCTAGTCATTCAGATAAGCTTTGCAACTGCATTAATTAATGTGCTATGACTTGTTGCTGTTGACACTTAGTGGACATTGTACAATCTTACACTATTTTATAGTGTGATTAATATTTTAACAGAGAGTTTGGAAAGGAGGGTGAGGATAAGATAAGAATTAGGTGAAGATAGTCTTCTCCACCTTTGGACACAGTTATAAACTCAGCTGTTGCTAAAGCCAAGAGGGGGCTTGTTGGGCCAAGTGAATCCTACTGAGTTAAAAAGAAGAGTAGTACTCTGATATCTGAACCACATGAAGAACAGCAGTGTATTTTTGTTAGTGATTATTTTTACTGTGAATATTGTGAGCCAATACTACATCTCAGTGGAGTACAGGATGGAGTAATGGACAGGTGGGGAAGGGAGATAGAGACATGTATATGTAAACTTTACAGATCAAGACATTTTCAAGACATTTCCATGATAGAAAAACAATGAACATCCTCCTCCCTTTTTTCAATTTCAACTTAGGAAACTTTTAGTTTAGTTTAGTTTTTTTTTTTTGGTTGTTATTGTTATCATCATTACTGGGGATTGAACCCAGGGATATTCTACCTCCAAGCTACACCCTTCACCCTATTTTACTTTTTATTTTGAAACAGGGTCTTGCTAAGTTGCTGAGGGTCTAGCTAAGTCACTGAGGCTGGCCTCAAACCTGTGATCCTCCTGTCTCAGCCTCCCAAGTACTGGGATTACAGGTTGTGCATGTACTGTAGCACCTGGCTGGGAACAAGTTTTGATCTGATTACAGTAGCTAATGTATTTGTGGCATTCAAAGTCTTAGAGGAGAGGAGTGGAATGAAACTGTATTTGCAGGTAAGGCTATTTAAAGCCTGTTTGTAGTGCAATGGGTCGTCTTGATTTTTACATGCCAAATAGAGGTAGGTATATTAGTTGATTTAAGTAGTGCATTTTCAAAATTAAGTTCATATCCTTTGTCATGAGGGACTGATGGTTATGCAGGGAGGAAACAAAATGGAAATTCTACTAAGTACTGAACTTGAACTTGTGCTATGCCTCATGAATCACAAAGTACAAGGTTTTAGGCTTCTAAGAATGAACAGAGTCCAAATCAGATTGTAGGGGTGTGGCAGGTCAGAGCTTTCTCTTCCCTTCCTCTCTTCTTCCCTCCCTCCCAGTACTCGTCCTATTATTTTGGATTTAACCTTTTCCTTCTCTTTTAAATAAGTAAATAATTGTGTTTAAATTAGCCCCCTTTTAAAAAGGTAAACAATATTTTTTACTAATTTAAACAGACACAATTATTTACTTATTTGAGAGAGAAGGGAAAGGTTAAAACCAATAAATCTAAAATGATGGCAATTGCTGATTTTAATATCTTTGTGTTTTGATTGCCATTGGTCCTGGAACGAGTCCATGTGGGGGTCTTACCTAATCAGGAACTTGTCTTCCAAATCATCAAGGCCCTTCAAGTTGTTTGATCTGGTAAGCTGAGTGAAAACCCTGCACTTGTCCATTCTTCCCTGTCTCAAAGTCTAAGATTCAAGTACAGAAAGACCTCAGACCTCCCCATCTATCACTGGCCCATAGTCATAAGAATTTCCCATGTCATAAATATTTTATTTTGGTAAACATTTAAGGACTGTATAAGATAACCTTGGGTTGAAGTGCAATCATTTAAATACATGTCCAAGCTGGGTGCAATGGCACACGCCTCTAATTCCACTACTTGGGAGGCTGAGACAGGAGGATAGCAGGTTCAAGGCCAGCATGTGGTAACCTAATGAAACCCTGATTAAAAATATAAAAATAACAAAAGGGCTGGAAGTATAGTGAAGTGGTAGAACAAACACCCCTGGGTTCAATCCTCAGTTTCACACACACACACACACACACACACACACACACATACACACGCACACACACACACAGAGCAAATAAACAATAAATAAATGTCCAACAATAGATGAATGGTTAAGTAGAGTAAGTAGATTGGCTCTTGGATTTTACTCGTATAAATTATAATGCTTTGAAGCCGGGCGTGGTGGCGCACGCTTGTAATCCCAGTACTTTGGAAGGCGGAGACCGGAGGATCCGGGTTCGCAGCCAGCCTCAGCTCTCTTGCTCTCTCTCTCCCTGTCTCTCTCTCTCTCTCTCTCTCTCTCTCTGTCTCTCTCTCTCTCTGTCTCCTTAGTGAGACCCTCCGCAACTTCGTGAGACCCGGTTTCAAAAATAAAGTATAAAAAATAGGGCCAGGGGCATAGCGCGGAGGTAGAATGCCCCTGCGTTCAATCCCGGTACCCCCCCCCCAAAAAAATTATAATGCTTTGAATGATACTGAACCTAAATCTTTGCATTTCAGGTTTTTTCTTTTGTAACTAATTTTTGTTTTATAATTCAATTTTCGTTTGTGCTAGTTTCCTATTTATCTAGTAGATGTCTCAAGAGTTTAAAAAAGATTGATGCTTATAAAATTAATTTATATGCAGTCCTTTATATGATAAATATTTATTTAAACCAATTTATTTGTTATGGTATAGAAATTTTCCATTTTGGAGTTGTTAAATCAGTTGCATTTTGTCCTTGGTGAGTTTTCCACTACTTTAAGCTTAGAATATTCTTCCTTATGTAGAAAACATACGAATAGTAAATGTAAAATTTCAAGGCATGGAAGGTAACATCTTTTTATTTATTTGCAATGAGTTGTAAAACCTGACAAGGTTACACATTAATTTTGGTTTTATTCCTTTCCAATAGCTAGCTAATTTTTTTCTGGGTGAGCTGGCCTGACATGCACACCCACACACCATACTCATGCCCCCCATACATACACACACACACACACACGCGCGCGCGCGCACACGCGCATGTCGATATATAAGGAAATACAGATTAACTCAGTTCTTAGTCCAATAAACAGTAGATGTTTATGTTATTGAAGAAAAGTTTTAGTGAATTCGAGCCCTTGGTTCAGTTGTTCCAGAAATTTAGCTGTATGTGACTGGCTTTTGGTTTCCATGGGATACCTTTACTTATTATTTTCATGATAAATTTTTCTTGTGGGCTTAGGCTAGCTTGATCTCTGTCGTTTGTAATGAAAATGCTGAGTAGTTGCTCATGTCCCAGTGCCTGTCCGGCTCTAACTTGCTGTGGCCTGTTTCAGAGGGAGTGCCTTTCCATTCACATCGGTCAAGCTGGCGTCCAGATTGGGGATACTTGTTGGGAACTCTATTGCCTGGAGCATGGAATCCAGCCAGATGGCAGCGTTCTTGACAGTAAACAAGGCCAGTTGGAAACTGCTAAAATGGAGACGATGAATGCATCTTTTGACACCTTCTTTAATGAGACGAGAGCTGGGAAGCATGTACCCAGAGCACTCTTCATGGATTTGGAACCAACTGTTATAGGTAATTTAAGTCTTACATTCTAGGGTACTTAACCAGGTTCACAGTCAAAATGAATAAGTGGGCAGGATTATGAGATTGTACCAATCTATCTGAATGGGATCATGTGGACCTTTTCCAAATTCAGAGCCTCATTCAATAGCCAGTTAGGGTAATTAACATGAAAAACATACCCAAAGGGAAGACTAGGTCAGCCTTATTTTCCTGTGTGATGAAACTAATGAAAACCTTGTTAATTTATCTGCACATGGATCCTAACAGAACATTGAAACTTTTCCTGAGTTTGAGAGCTGGTTGCCAGAAGCTACTGACAAAGAATCTGAAAATTTGTCATTATCTGCTTATAAAGAGTAGAATATTTGAAAATGATTTCAAAGAAGCAAGGAACCAAATAAATCTTCAAATTGTGGGGGAAAATCAACATACTTTTATGTTTAGTAATGGGAGATTTTTTAGTATCTTGTGCAAAAACTCTTGGAATGGAGCTAGAGTAGGGGTTCTTACATAAAGAAAACCTAGAGAAGAGGGCAGATTTGGGTTTGATATTATGTATCAGTTTTCTATTTCTGTGTAATAAACTACCCTCAAACTCAGTGGCTTACGGCAATGACATTCACTGTTTTGTTCATGAGTCTGACATTTGGACGAGGCTTAGAAGAGACAATGCCTCTCTGTTCTACATGGGACAACTAGGAAGCTTCCTGTGGGAGCCGGGGGACCCTCTTTGAAGGTGGCTCACTGAAATGGCTGGCAAGTTGGGACCTAGACCAGGGATGCAGGTGGGGCCTTGGCCCCTTTTGACGTGGGCTGACTGCTTTGTCTTCCTCATAGCATGGTGGCTGGACTCCAAGAGCAAGCATCAAGTAAGAATAAGACAGAAGAAACAAACTCTGCCCACACCTTCATTATGAACTTCTTGCCTCCTGAACAGATAGAAAACAAATTTCTGTTGTTTTAAGATGAATTTTTTATAATATTATGGCAGCCTTAAGAAACCATACAGGGTGTATGATGGCAAAACATACTTTCAACTTATATGTAAAGAATTCACTCTTTATCTACCTTAAGAAAGGCTAATTCTGCAGTATAAGTTCTATTCCTTTACCAAAACATGTGGGAAAGGGCAGGGACCAGAGTCGGAGCCCTGTGAGGGTTAGCAAAAGGCTACAGTTGAATTGAATGTGTGTACCGACCACATTTCTCCATCTGCAGATGGGATTCGTGTGGGGAAGTACCATTCACTCTTCCATCCAGAGCAGCTTGTTAATGGAAAGGAGGATGCTGCAAATAATTATGCACGAGGTCACTACTCTGTGGGCTCAGAGATCATCGATCTTGTACTAGAGAGGATCCGAAAGCTGGTAAGTGGCCCCCTTCTCTGACCAGGCCATGCCTGGGTACATGCGATCCTGCAATAGAACTCACCAATGTTATTTACCACCACCCCCATTGCCACCCAACGCTTTCGCTCTGGGCATCCTTGTGGGTACTCAGAGAGCTGGTTATGGGGAGATGATTCCTGTGTTGCTGCAGGCAGGCTGTTGGCATAGCAACAAAGATAAGGTAAATGGAGACACTGACACCTAGAAGGTCACAGACACTGGGACTTAAATGGGGGTTAAAAAAACACCACGTATCCCCTCACCCAGTTGCTGACTAAGCTATACTCTGATTTATGATATTCTGTTTGGTAATGTCAGACCAGACCAACCTGTCTTTGTAAAGATAAGGAGACAGGACTTAGATATAAACCCTGAAGATCCAGGGGGTGGCAGTGTCTCTCTTTGGGGACACTCCACTACATTCCTCCTTAGAGTGTGGTGCTTTCTCTTTTGCTTTTGCAGTAAACCTCTTAGCTTTGCAACTGAGATTTTCCGGCTTTTTATTTCTATACTGCGCTGAGAAAAAGGACCCATGGTATATCCCAAACCATATCACTCAGAGCTGGGGAAGAGTCCTCATGTTGGCTTTCATTAACATTGTTACATAGGAACGGTGACAGAGGCCTTTACACTTACCAGGTGCTCCCATTTACCCTTGCTTCTGCTAACACAGGGTTTATCTTATCATCAGAGACTTTCAGAGCACTGTAACGTGTCTTTTTCCAATAGTCACACCCACTTGTGAAGTTAATAGGAAATACATCCTACCTCAAGATTAGTGACTCTATTTACTGACAGTTCATTCTTCTGTAAGGACTTGTGTCTGGATATTTTTTTTGCCAAGTAGGTGAGTTGACACATTGTTAGGTAACACAATACCTTTTACATCAGCACCATAGTTGGAAGCATGTAGAAGTGATGGGTATGGGTCTACATTACTTTGCTTATCATTTTCTTTTCTTTGTTATTGATAAGGTCCTTGCTTTTCATCCCATGCAGATAAATTCATGGAGAGTGGTGAAAGACAGTTGGGTATTTATGCTTTGCTTGTGTAGTTTGAGTATCCCTTATCTGAAATGCTTGGGATTAGAAATATTTTGGATTTTTTGATTTTAGAATATTTGCATGTGTATAATGAGATATTTCAGGGATAGGACCCAAGTATAAGCACTGCACTTTAAACATATAGCCTTCAGGTAATCTTATACAATATTTTTAGTGTGCTGTGTTGTGACTGCGACCCATTACCATGGGGCCAGGTATGGACTTTCCTCTTGTGACATCATGTTAGCACTCAAAATGTATCAGATTTTGGATTTTTGAATTAGAGATGCTCAACCTGGAGTAAACCTTGAAAGATCTTCCCTCAATCCAAAAGTGCTACTCAGGTATATTTCAAAATAGCCACATGGGTTGTGGAGTTAAAATGGTAAACCAGTCTTTTCTGAAACTTTGGTTGATTTTGTTTGTGGGAACTTGTTATATTCTACAAGTCACATCCGAGTCACTGATTCTGGGTTAACTTGGCTGAGTTCTAAGATTGCATGTGCTTTACCTAGGCAGAGCAATGCAGTGGACTTCAGGGATTTTTGATTTTCCGAAGCTTTGGAGGAGGCACTGGATCGGGATTTACATCTCTCTTGATGGAGCGACTCTCCGTCGAGTACAGCAGGAAGACTAAATTGGAATTCTCTGTCTATCCTGCCCCTAGAATCTCCACTGCTGTAGTAGAACCTTACAACTCTATTCTTACCACCCATTCTACCATTGAATACTCGGACTGTACCTTCATGGTGGACAATGAGGCCATATATGACATCTGCCATCACAAACTTGGTGTTGAACGCCCCTCCTATGCCAGCATCAACAGGTTTATAGCTCAGGTGGTATCTTCCATTACTGCTCCCCTCCGATTTGAAGGGCCCTTGAATGTAGACCTTATTGAATTCCAGACCAACCTAGTACCTTATCCGAGAATACATTTCCCCACGACAACCTTCGCTCCCATCGTATCTGCAGACAAAGCCTACTACGAGCAGTTCTCTGTTCCCGACATCACTGCGGCTTGCTTTGAGTCATCCAACCAGCTGGTCAAGTGTGATCCTCAGCTTGGGAAATACATGGCCTGCTGCCTACTTTACAGAGGAGATGTGGTCCCTAAGGATGTGAATGTGGCAATTGCGGCCATGAAGTCGAGGGCCTCTGTTCAGTTTGTAGATTGGTGTCCAACTGGTTTCAAGGTGGGCATCAACCAAAAGCCACCTGTGGTGATGCCAGGAGGGGATCTGGCCCAGGTCCAGCGGGCTGTCTGCATGCTGAGCAACACCACAGCAATTGCAGAGGCCTGGGCTCGCCTGGACCACAAATTTGACCTCATGTATGCCAAGAAGGCGTTTCTGCACTGGTACATCACAGAAGGCATGGAACAAGGAGAGTTCTCCGAAGCCAGGGAAGACTTGGCAGCTCTGGAAAAGGATTATGAGGAAGCGGGGCTAAGTTTCTGATGGAAATGTGACTGGTGGGAATGAATGTTAAGTTAGCATGTCCTGCTTTCTTTTCAAGCCATCCCACACTTAGTGGGTAGAGTCCCCCTGGCTAGAAGTAAAGCAAAATCAAATCAGGCAAGACCCTAAATACCACACTAAATTAAATGGGCCTGAATTAATTAATAATGCAAGCATATTTTCTTATCTGTAGTGTAATTCAACTCTGCTACCTAGCTATTTAGGGGCCTTCTGGGGAGTCCTTTGACCTACTGGGTTACTTCTATGTGGGTTTTTTATTTTTTTAGTTTTTATGTCAGAATGGAACCTGGCTTTATTCTTTGCTTTCTTTAACCAAGACCTATGGAACTCTAAATTTTATGCTTTTCCTTTCCTGTACCTAAGGTATAAAACACGCATATTGATTATGAATATTATTTCCCCTGTATCTATATTTTGTACATTGATTAAATCAAATATATTTTCAGTATTTTTTTTTACTTTCTCTGAATGTGGACTTTAAGGGGTCAGTTTGCTTTATATACAAACAAGTAAGAATACTCTTGGGTCAGCCGGGCGTGGTGGCGCACGCTTGTAATCCTAGTACTTTGGGAGGCGGAGACCGGAGGATCCGGGTTTGCGGCCAGCCTCAGCTCTCTCGCTCTCTCTCTCTCTCTCTCTCTCTACCTCCTTAGTGAGGCCCTCCACAACTTCGTGAGACCCAGTTTCAAAATAAAGTATAAAAAATAGGGCCGGGGGCGTAGCGCGGAGGTAGAACGCCCCTGCGTTCAATCCCGGGTACTGCAAAAAAAAAAAAAAAAAAAAAAGAATACTTTTGGGTCTTTACAAGGCTTGGGTCTGGGGGTTCTGCAGGTGAGAAGGTACTAGTCGTCTCTTTACTTCCCCTGCCTGGAGGAGGTATTCTCGATGTGGGCAGTAGAACCCGGCATCAGAACACTTCAGAGGTTTATAAAAACGCAGATTCTGAGTTTCACTGCAGACTTGCTAAAGGAGAACCCTGGGACTGAGAGGGGTGTGAACCGAGGATTTGACATCTAAAAAGCACTCAATGGAATTAATTCTTGGTACTAAACAGTCTTGATTCAAACAATAATGTTCTGTAGAAAAAACGAGCTAGACATGCATTAAAACCACTAGTGAGATTTTTTTTTTTTTTAACAAGCCTTGATGCTTATTCTGACTACTGTTTGGAATTAAGGTGAACTAGATACTGCACAGGGACATTCTTGGACTTAGGTGTTGCTCTTGAACTGATGATGGTAGATCCTCGGGAGCCGCATTCATCTGTACTGTTTTACTTTCCAGTCTCAGTCCTTCAATTATACTCTCCGGGCCTCAGCTTTTGTACTTTTGGTCCAAGCAGACAACTGAGGATAGCAGGAGTTCAAGCCTCAGCTGGGGGCATGAAGTTGTGTCTTGTGAGACTTACCAAACTACATCTTTTACTTTGGACTGTATCTTTTCTACCTCATATAAGCTTTAGGAAATATTATGTAGAAATAATTTGATCTGTTTGTTCTATTAAAACCCAAAGACAACCAGGTGTGCTGGAGCATGCCTATAATCTCAGTACTTGGGAGGCTGAGACAGGAGGATCTCAGGTTCACGGCCAGCCTCAGCAACTTATCTAGGCGCTCAGCAACTTAGTGAGACCCTGTTTCAACCTAAAAAATGAAATAAGGATGAGGGTATAGCTCAGAGGGAGGATGCCTCTGGGTTCAATCCCCAGTTCCACAAGAACCCCAAAACAAAACCCAAAGACAATTCAGTTATGTTCAGTGGTAGTTGGATGCTTCTCTTTCATTGGAAACCTAATTGAACTGATAAAGGTCTGTGCAACTTACGAAAAGTCCTATTTCTTTTTTTTTTTTTTTTGCGGTACCGGGGATTGAACCCAGGGGCATTCTACCTCTGAGCTACACCCCCAGTCCTATTTTTATTCTTTATTTTGAAACAGGGTCTCACTAAATTGCAGAGGAACTCACTATGTATCTGAGGCTGGCCGCAAACCCGGATCTTCTGGTCTCAGCCTCCCAAGTACTGGGATTACAAGCGTGCGCCACAACACCCGGCAAAAAAGTCCTATTTCTTAATATTTTTATATAGGTAAAAGTTCATTTTTAAAGTAGAACTCAAAGTAGTAGTGACAGTTCATGCCAATGATTGTTGAAAAACTATAGAAAACTAATAAGAATATTTATACTTGGCAAGACAGAGTTTCAGAGATACGAAATAACCTGTGATGTTTTATTGTAAATCCATAGGATACATTAAAGCAATGCTTTAGGTATTGTTTTATAAGCTTTATATAAATTCATAGGCTCTTTATATCTCTTTTGATACTATAAATTCTCCATATTGTTTTATTTTTGTCCTTTTCTTATTTTTTTTTGGTCAAACTTTACTTCTTCTTTTGTAGTACTGGGGGTTGAACCTAGGGGCATTCTACTTCTGAGCTACACTCCCATGCCTTTTTATTTTTTGTTTTGAAACGGTCTCCCTTTCTCTTTCTCTCCTTCTCTCCTCTCTCATACTGGGTATTGAACCCAGGGGCATTCTACGTCTGAGTTACAGCACTACCACTTTTTTTATTTATTAACTTATTTTGAAACAGGGTCTCACTAAGTTGCTGAGACTGCCCTTGAACCTGTGATCCTCCTGGCTCAGCCTCTTAAGTATGGCATTGGACAGTTTTGAGCATATAGCCGATACTAGGTAATGTTTCTTGAAGATATGTTGATGTTTCTGAAGGATCTGGGAGTGTATTAGGACATATATGTGTCAGTCTCCGGTATTATTTTCTTATTCCATATGGTTCTGTACTTGCTAACTTTTGAACTAATGAGTGAAGGACCAAGGGAATTTGTAAGGAATCAAGAGATTTGTGAAGTAAGATATAAGAAAGGCCGTATTTTACAGTGACAGGTAAGTAGAGGAAATGATACTGGGGTCTAGAGTAAACGTCATCCTCAGAACTTTCTGCTGACTTGGCCAACTCATTTAACATCTTTTGGCTGCCTATTTAATGTTGGGAGTTGGGAAAGAATGATAATTGCCTCTTTTCCCCCAAAGAGTGAAGGGGTCACGTGAAATAACGATTGAAATAACTTGAGGACTATAAATGCTAGCTAAATGTCATTTTGAGGTAGTGACTACCTTACTCACCCGTGTATTTGTAATGTCAGGCATGTTGTAGGCATTCAAATATTTATTAAATTGAATAGCACCAGGAAAAACCATGCTTCCTATCTCGCTGAAATCACATCTGTCTGACTTTACCTTCTCATGTTTCTCTTCAATCTCCCTATAAAATTATTTGGAATCTTCATATATCTTTTACCATCCTAGAAGGAAAATGTTCTCCGTTCTGAGATCATTTATTATATTTGTACCTCCTCCCCGTGACTCCTATCTTCTAGCAAAGCTTGCACCTCAGTCTTTTTTTTGCACATTCCATCTCCCTTTCACCGTTGACTTATTTCCTTTTCCTCACTTACATGTCCAGGTTCCCCCGCTCCAAAAATCAATATATTTTCTTCTATATTCTGCTATCCTGTAATGCACTATCATATCTTCCCAGTCTGTCCAATTTTCAAGAGAATATCCTCTTGATGCCTTTATTGCATCTTCGGCTCAGTGTCCAACCTGTGTAATGTGGCATCTTCCCCATCGTTCTACTGAAATGATTGTCTTAAAGATCACTGTTCATGCCATATTTATCACAACAATGACTTGCCTGGTCTTCAGATTTCTTGACCTCAGAATTTGGTAATTTTTTAAACTATTTTTTGTTTTATTTCTTTTTCTTTTTTTGTGTGTATTATAATTACACACAAAGGGGGATTTGCTGTTATATATTTGCACATGCACATAACATAATGTGGTCAGTTTCATTCTCCAGTAACTTCCCTAGACTTTGGTAAATTTTGTAAAAATTTTCCTTTGACTCCTGTGGCACTACTTGGTGTTCTTCCTACATTTGGCAGGAAGAGCGGACTTCTCTTCAACACTGCCTTTCTCTTATGGATATACTTTTGGTCCTCCTTCTCTATCCCTATTAACTTACAGCCATGTTATCACAAAATCGTGACTGCTAAAACTCTAAGTTTTCTTTCTTATGTCTTATACTTGAGTTTCCACTTACTTGCTGTGCCTATCCTCTCAAATGCCTGATCTATACTTAAATTTAATTTCTTCCTGGAAAAATACATTGTTTTCCTCAAAAGAAATCCTCCTTCCCACAGTGTCCTCTATCTTGTTTGTTTATGTAATCATCTCAGCAAAGCAGGTTCTAAATGTCACTGTAGTTTTTGGCTGACCACATTTCTTGTTCTCTGCATAGAATAACGCCTATCGATTCATCTTTGGTGATGTTCCCAGAATCAATTCCCTTAGTTTTTCTTTAAGTCATCAAAAACCCTTCTCTTAACCAACAGTAAATGCTTCTCTGCCTCTCATTCCATCTTCTTAACCTATCCTATGCTGTGATTGAACATTCTGAAGCACAGTTTGGATTATTTTGCCCCCTGACCCAAAGCTTTAATGATTCCCCATTGCATTGAGAGAAGGTCTAAACTCCTGCACATGGCAATTAAAGCCTATCCCATCTAGTCCAAATTAAATGTCCAATCGCACCCTTCAGTGGGGTCTTGCGAATTCCATTTAGGCTAGTCTGTTTCCCATTTCCCAGCACAAATTTTTCTCTCTTGCTTCTCTGTTCTTGCTCCTTCTTTTCCTATGACCATGTGATATAATTCCTACTTGAAGACGCAGTTCAAATGTCACCTGCTCCAGGAAGCCTCTTTGGACACTTTCTACATGTATCTTACTTTAACTACCAGAGCGATCTAGAGCTCCGTCCATTCACACCCATCCGGGATGGTTGAGATACACTATGGAGTGTCTTACCCTATTGAAAATATGGGAGTAAGTACTCATTGATGAACATTTTCATTTGTGTATCCTACATAGTGCTTCACAGTTTTATAAGGCTTTTTTCCACTTATTTCAATTTTTTTCAATGTGCATGTGTTGTTTCTCTCTTTAGCCACTGGAGGGCACTAGTGAAATACCTTAACCGCTCAATTTTGTGTGTGTACGAATGTGTGTGCACATGTATACATACTTGTGCATTCACATGCATCCAGAAAGAAACTGCCTATAGATTTTCTTTTGTTTTTCAAAACCAATAACCTAATAAAATTTAGATGAAAAAACCAATTATTTCTTAAGCTTTTAAGTTCAGCTTGTGAATTTTATTTGTAAGTTTGGCAAATTTGTACAGTTACCTTTAAAGGGCAGATATGCACTTTATTTTAGTTTCCTTTATAGTCTTAGATAAATGCTCTTAAGCATTTTAGATTGAATATGAATTTAATATATCCTATTGTCTTTTAAGGACTTTGAAAAACTTTCCCAAGTATCCTAAGAAATTTGTTTAAAATCTAATACTTTAAATATGGTAAGTATTCTTACCATATTTATAGCTGTGACATCACCAGCCAACAAAAATTTTCAGCTCCATTATAATCTTTTGGGGCCACCATGGTATATGTAGTGTGGCATATGCAGTCTGTTGTCGATCTGAACATTGCTATGTGACAATAAATACTGTACTTTTTAAATGCTGAATATGCACAACTTCTTTGTCACAAGAACTTCAGTACATCCTTATTTAATTTACCAATTATTTATTGCGTGCCTGTCATATGCTCATCACTATTCTAGCCAGTGGGGATATGGCATTGAACAAAACAAAAACAAGCCAGGCATGGTGGCGCACGCTTGTAATCCCAGTATTTGGGAGGCGGAGACCGGAGGATCCAGGTTCGTGGCCAGCCTCAGCTACTTAGCGAAGCCCTCCGCAACTTCATGAGATCCGGTTTCAAAATAAAGGATAAAAAATAGGGCCGGGGGTGTAGCTCAGAGGTAAAACACCCCTGGGTTCAATCCCCAGTACCGCAAAAAAAAAAAAAAACAATCCCTGCCTTGCAAAGTTTATACTGTAGTGAAGGTGAGGGGTGAAAGGTAATAAACTAGTAAATAAGTCAGTTACACTGCATAATATATGAATTGGGCCCAGTTCTATTGGCTTATTCTCGGGTGTTCTCTCCTGGGTAGTTTTTAACATATTCATATATTATAGTTGTAGGACATAGGGGCAGGTGTGGTTCTCTACTATATTTCCAAAATGGAATCAAATAAAACCCACACGCAGAGAGAAAATCTGAGACCTTTGTGCATTGCCACATCAATCAGTAATTTTCTCTGCAGAATACAGTCATGTTTAACTGAAGAAGACCTAAGTAAACCCCTTCAAACCTTTAATGATGTGGAGCCTACATGATCATTAGTAGAGAACATCGCAGTCCACTTGGGGGCATGGACACTGGATAATTGGCCAGACTTACTCTCCAGATAATTAAATTGTTCGTGCACATCTGCTTTGCAGAATAATTCAAAATCGTGCCTTAGAAAAATGACAAATTGTTATATAACATCAAGAACTCGTGAAGATCCAATCGCAATGTTAAATTGTTGCATTCCAAGAGCCTACTCTATGACTCGCAGATGCCCAGGGCTTGTTCTAGTAAGTTCTTTAGTCGTGGCAATTTGCCATGAAATTGAATTGTTGGATTCCTGAGGCTGGTGAGGCTGTTCCTTCCTCATGTATCTGTCCTTCCTTGACCAAGGAGAAGCAGGAGGACCTTTTTATAACAATAAAGATTGACACTGATTCTCCTTTTCTCCCCCATAAAAGCATTACACAGTGGGGTCAGGGGTGGCAGATAAAGGTGGTGGTGATCTTCAGATGTGGCCATCTCCACCTTCTGAGCATTACTATGTTGTTATGAACACATGCTTAGAAGCACTGCTTGCCTCAAATCAGGGTCTGATTCTGTGGGCAGGATGCTGGACTTGTCAAACGGGAGCTGTCCAGCAGGAAAACTTGCTTAACTTACCTTCTTAACTATCATTGGTAGGTTTCAGTTCTGGTCAACTCACCCTAGCACCCATCTGCACCTCTGATAGTTGCTGAAAGCGATGGAAATACCAGACTGCTGGGGACATACTCATAACCCTGATTTCTGTGTGGTACTCTTCAGTTACTTCCACATTCTTAGTTCATTGGGCTCATGAGCACCCTAAGGTGAGGATGGCTAGTGTTCCCAATGCTCTTTGTACAAATTAAGGGTTGGCCCTTTGTAGAGGAATGAGAGAGGGTTTGAGGACAGAGAGATCTGACCATGCCACTTAATAGCTGGGAGACCTCGGACATGTTTCCTAACTTCTCCAGGTCTCAATATGCATCTTCAAAATGGAAAAAAAATAGATACCTTGAAATAGACTCATGTGAATTAAATGAGATAATGTTCAAAAAGTGCCTATCAAGGTTCTTGGCACATGGGCATTCAGGGGAGTTTTAAGGCTTGCTCATAGACACATAGTATGTAGATGAAGGTAGACTTGGACATGGGTATCCTGAGTCTTGGGCCAGGACTTTTTTTGCTCTACTGTGTGGTTTTTCCAGGATGGAAATAAATTAGTGCTTTTTAAGAGCATCGGTCCTGCTAAGAGATGGGGTATTTTAAATTTCAACTGTAACTTTGAGAATATTTAAAATTTTAACTTTTTCCAGTAATGCTGGACAGAAGCAGAATATCCGGGTTAAAGGAAAAATGAATCTTCAGTTTTGATAAGTATTGCCAAATTGGCTCTCTCTAGTACATATTTCCACCAGCCAACAATGGAGGAGGATGGCTATTAATTTCACCAATGGAGGACATTGTAAAAATTATGGACTTTTGCCAATATGACAGGTTAGAAATCGTCTTTTCTCTTCTCTTTTCTTTTTTTTTATTCTTTATTTTGAAACAGGGTCTCACTAAGTTGTGGAGGGCCTCACTAAGAAGATGAGGCTGGCCACGAACCTGCGATCCTCCTGTCTCAGCCTCCCAAGTATTGGGATTATGAGCGTGCGCCACCAGGCCCGGCTTCTCTTTTTTTTTCTTTGCAGTGCTGGGGATCAAACCCAGGGCCTTGTGTATGCTGGTCAAATGCTTTACCACTGAGCTACACCACCAGCCTGAGATATTATTTATCAGTGTAGATATTATAGATGAAACTGAGCATCTTTTTTACATATTTAACGGTCATTTGTATTTGTGTGTATGTGTGTTTGTGTGATCTATTCATGTCCTTGCTTATTTTCTTCTTGGGTTCATTCTTGTTCTTCCAATCCTTTAGTAGCTCTTCATATATTTGGTCAAAAACCCATTTGTGTTTTGCATGAGTGTCAGACATTTCCCCAAATTTGTTATTCATTTCTCTTTTGACTTTGCCTCTGGTGGTGGTGGTGGTATTAGTTGCTGGTGTGTGTGTGTGTGTGTGTGTGTGTGTGTGTGCATGCATGTGCGTGTGTGTGTGTGTGTGTGTGTTGATTGTTTTATCATGCAACAATTCATTTTATTTATTAATGATTTGTCACTATGCAGAAGTGAATGGGACCATGGTCTCTCTTCTGGGAACCTGGTTGTTGGGCTTTGCTACTAGAAGGCCTTTAGAATTCTTGCTGATAACCATTTTAGTGGAGTTTTGCTCATATTAAATGTTCTCATTTCTGAATTTAATATATATATATATATATTTATTGATTTACCCTAATTGCTATTGCTTTGCAGCACATCATTTACATACTCCCTGGTGGTATTTGCTTCTTTTCAAATTTGGTTTTGCCTATTCACTCCAACTGTTGATTTGCGGGGAGCAGAGATCTTGGCTCAGACGGCAGTACTGGCCACAGTACTCAGCACAGCAACTGGGCAGGCACTGTAGGTTCAATAAGAACCTGATGAAGCAAGAATTGGTGGCCCCATCCCTAGCAAGTGTGGAGGGGGCATTTGAGATGTTATAGGCTTCCTCTGCTTTCAGCCCAAACGCCCATTATGAAACAATTCCCCGGTTATGTCCCTTGGGTGGGACCAAGCCATGGAGATGGCTTTAGATGGAATGACAGTGACAAAAACTGACTCCTTTTAAGACCTCCCAGAACCACGTCCCTCCTGGGACAGACGGGGATTGCCATCTCAGGACCCCCCTTCACTAGCCTTTCTTGTTAGGAACCTGGAGTTTGAAGGGAGAGGATAAAACAAGCCAGGAATTCATGAAGCCACAGGTTTTAATGGGGGCAAGAAGGTAGGGAAGGGGTTGGGGGGGCATGATGGTGTGCAGGACATCTCCTCGTCTCTCTGCTGTGGAAGAGGGGTTGCTCTGGGGGGAGAGAGGATCTCTGGATGCTCTCTTCTCAGGCGTGGGATCAACAGGGTGGAACCTGGGGAGGAAGGATGCATGAGCTTTGCCTCTTGCCACTGGGGAAGGAGAAAGGAGACACGGAACACAGGGAGAGACATTAACCTCCAAAGTCTTTGAAGGTGGAGCGGCAGGGGACTGCACTTCTGTGTGTATGTACAGAGGAGAAGGGAAACTGGCTTGGCAGCAAGAAAAGATCAGAGGGGCTCAAAGGTGAAGCCACCTGTGCCAGCGCACCCTTAGTCCCCTCTCCCTCTTCCTCAACCTCTGTCCTTCATAGGCTGCCTCCCGCCGGCCTCTGCGCCTACTTCTTCCGCCCAATCTGCGCCATCAGGTGGGCATTGGCAGCAGCCTTGGCTCGTAAGTTTTTGGCCTTGGCGATGTCGAAGAGGATGTTCATAATGTTGGTGGGAACGTCGAGGGACAGCGTGAACTTGGTGCGCCGGTCACCCTTGGCCTTGTCCTGGTACGGCTTCCCCTTGGGCTGTGATTGGGACGGGTATTTGTATCGGCTGCTTCCAGCGGTACCCCCACTCCCAGAGCCAGGGAAAGTCCTTTTGTCTTTGTTCTGCTTTTCTTCCTCTTCCTCCTTCTCTTCTAAAGATGAGTCTTGACTGGGCAGGTAGTGGAAGCTCCTTTTGCCAAGTGGGGGAGCATCTTCTAGCTGGCTGCTCTTGACCTCAGACAGGGCCGTGTTGAGGCAGCTGAAGATGGGCCCAGATCCGTAGAACTTATGGGACAGGCCCGTCCTCGGGTTCCCCAGGAGCAGCAGCAATAGCAACGGGAACTGAGCTGGTATCAACATCTCTCCCTGCAGTGGAAAGGAAGAAAGGGAGAAGGGGCATGAGAGGGACCTAGGCCTCAGATGGACATGCAGTGACATCCAGTGGGATGTTGTTGATGATCTACTCCAAGGGTTCTCAAAATGTAGTCCTCAGACCAGCAGCAGCAGCATTGCCGGGGAATTTGTTAGAAATGCAAAGAATTCTCAGATCTTTCCCTGGAACTAGCAGATCTAAACCTTTGGAGCCCAGCAATCTGTATTTTAACAAAAATAAACCCTGAAAAAAACCCTTCATATGATTCTGATTATTTCTGAAGGTTGAGAACTAGTATTTGTGGGTTTCGTTTACCTTACTTACTAGTATACCTTACTGGTATTTTTATGGGTCGTTTTTAATTCAGGTTTTTTTTTTAGGTTAGCTACTGGCCCTGAAACTGAATGATAAATATGCTAAGTGAGCAGTTAGCAGTCTAACTGGGTGGATTTTCATGGCAAGTGGATTTTTAGTGTCCTTGTCATTAGCAATTGAAATACATCCTTACTGTTTAATGACTGGGTCTGGGCACCTGGTCAATGTTGCTGGGCAGATCTTCAAAACCAGTCCCCTGCTAGTCTATCCTAGCTTCTTCAGTAAAATCGGGTTTGTTAACTTGGTTGATTTTACCATAGAGCACATGAGGCCAAAGTCAGTGTGATCGCTATGTGACACCCAGTACCTCCCAGAGCTCCTCCATTCTCTAGTCACAGGATCTCAATTCTAATACATGTGTGTGTGTGTGTGTGGGTGTGTGTGTGTGTGTGTACCTGGTTATTAGTCTGAGTGAGGGTGATGGTCCAGAGTTAATCCAGAGATGTTTCTGTTTGAGGACATGTTCTACTGGGTGAGAACTCATGCCTTCTTTAAGTGCCCGTTCAATGGTATTTTAATTAATTAGTTAATTAGTTAATTATTTTTGCAGTACTAGGGATTGAACCCAGGGGCATTCTACCTCTGAGCTACAGCCCTAGCCCTATTTTATTTTTTATTTTGAAACAGGGTCTCACTAAGTTGTGGAGCGCCTCACCATAAGTTGCTGAAGCTGGCGGCCAACCTGGGATCCTCCTGTCTCAGCCTCCCAAGCACAGGAATTACAGGCATGTGCCACCATGCCTGGTTCTCAGTGGTATTTTTATTTCATTTCATTTTATTTTTATTTTTTTGTGGTACTGGGGATTGAACCCAGGGGCGTTCTACCTCCACACTATACCCCCAGCCCTATTTTTTATACTTTATTTTGAAACCAGGTCTCACGAAGTTGTGGAGGGCCTCACTAAGTAGAGACAGAGAGAGAGAGAGAGTCTGGCCGCGAACCTGGATCCTCCGGTCTCCGCCTCCCAAAGTACTGGGAATACAAGTGTGCACCACCACGCCCAGCTTTCATTTTATTTTTAAATATGCTTTTATTGGTGCATTATAGTCTCACATCATAATGTAAATCATGTTGACAGTGAGATACATGTACACAGTACTTGGTAGGCCCCCTCCCCACCCCTGGCTCAGTGGTATTTTTAGATGCAGGGTGGGCCATGCAATTGTCCAGGACAAGAAGGAGGTACTGAGAGGTAGAGAGGATCATAGTCTACAGGGACCATTTGAATCTCTTCTTTTATTTGAAAACAAAACCCCCAACACTGCCAGGCATGGTGGTACACGCCTGTAATCCCAGTACTTGGGAGGCTGACACAGGAGGATCACAGGTTTGAGGTCAGCCTTAGCAACTTAGCAGGACTCAGTTTCAAAATAAAAAATAAAAAAGGCCTAGGGGTATAGCTTAGAGGTAGAATACCTCTGGGTTCAATTTCCCAGTATAAAACAAAAACAAAAACAAAACAAAACCAACAACAAACTAAGCATTAGAGTATGATACATGTAGCTTTAATAAAAATATCGGATCAACGACCCTCTAGAGCTCAGAATATTCAGGCTTTAAATCATTATATGTAGTTGTTGGTCCACTGATTGACAGCATCAGACAAGAGCTTAAATTGCTTTTTCCTAGGGGAGAAGAGGTCATGCTGAACTATCCACACCCTTCTGCCCCGTCTCTTTTGCAGGAACAACACAGTTTGTGCCATGTTATCAGAATTAGGGTTGTCTGCGGTGGTCACTGTTCTTAAGGACAGTTGCTGAGTGGGCAGAATTTGCCTCCTGCACCCTGGGGCTGAACCCCTTACACCCCTGTCCCCTTCGCCTGGTCTGTGGGCAACATTCTTTTTAGCTCAGAAATGAGAATATAAAGTTTATAGACTCCATTGCCATCCTTTATCCTGCATGGTAAAAAGTGAGGTTAGAATGTCTCGGGTTTTGTTTAAACTTCTCCTAGAGCAAGTAAGGCTGTGGTCCTGCGTGCCCCAGTATGCTGACACCCCAGCACACACTTGTGCTCAAGCTGCGTGGTCAGAAGGAACTGTGCCCTGGATTATCCTGTGATGTACAAACACCTAGTGAAAGGCTCACCTGCTCACTTTTGGGTGCTTCACCTGAACTTGGAGTTTATTTTGTGTTTAACTATGAAACTCAGGGGAATTCTTTTCTTATGGTAGTTTTTAAGATGTCAGAGAAATAGGATATGTAAATAAACATGGGGATACTCCGGGGCGCCCAGCAGTGTGAGGCTGGGATAGTTGTTTGTCTTCTGAAGTCACAATGTAGAGAGTGCCAGGAGGGAGAGAGTGCAGTCAGAGGCTGGAGTTCTAGAACCAGCTCTGGAACTTACTGTCAGTGTGACCTGGACCAGGGCATTTCTCAAAACACCAGCGAGGGTGGACCCAAGCCCCTCCCGAACTTCCTTAGGCTGCGAATGATGGATGGGACCAGAACTGACCCTTAAAGAATAAAACCCGAGCCTTGTTCTCCAGAGGATGTTCACGTAAATCTGTTTCTTTCCTACTGTCAACACACACACACACACACACACACACACACACCACATATGCATATACACACATACAATACACACACATGCTCATTATATATATTTATGCACAGTACATATACATATACTTCACATACAAATATACACATGCATGCATGCACAGGCACACACATATACATATATATGCATGTATGTATACACACATCCACACATATATAGACATATACTAACTTGAAGAGTTTTCTGTAGAACTTGCTGTTTTCCTAGACCTTTTATATTATATTGCCACTTTCCTTTAACTTTTTTTTTTGTGTGGTAGTGATTGACTGAATTCAGGGGTATTTTACCTTTGGGCTATACCCCCAGCCATATTTTAATTTTTGTTTTGAAACAGGGTCTCACTAAGTTGCTGAGGTTGGCCTTGAACCTGGGTTCCCCCTCTCTCAGCCTCCCAAGTACTGGGATTACAGGTGTGCACCACCATGCCCAGCTCCTTTTCTGTATTTTTTTTTGTAATTTACTTGTGCCTTTGTTTTGCATCATTAAAAAATTGGAAGCTTATTTTTATCGAATAATATTTTTCATAATATTTATGACAAAATACATGAACCTTGCTTTAAATAATCCAAATGTGTGTGGTAGCCAAGATTTGGGCATATCACATCCTGCAGTGAGAACCTCACAGACATTTGTTAGACAAACACAGGTTCAAATTTTATCTTGTCCTCATTTACCTGAAGGCCTTGGGCAGATTCCTTAACCTCTGTGAATTTCAACTTCTTCATCTGATAAATGGGATAACAATGACCCCCTGATAAAGGTTAAGTGAAGGATTAAATTTAAAATGTCAGTATGTGAAAGCACTTGGTGGAACAATATAGGCTAGCTCATATCTGTTTTTACAGAAATAGTCTCCAGGTCCTGTTAGGAGAAGTTGTGATCTGCACACAACCTTTTCAAGTGCATTTTACACACACACACACACACACACACACACACACACACACACACACTGAGCCAGTAATTTGATCCTGTAGACCC
Source organism: Glis glis (assembly GCA_004027185.1). Classification (NCBI taxonomy): domain Eukaryota; kingdom Metazoa; phylum Chordata; class Mammalia; order Rodentia; family Gliridae; genus Glis; species Glis glis. The sequence goes on along the minus strand of PVJS01010088.1, from coordinate 19,790 downwards.
ACATCCTTGTTGTCCTATGTCTGTGGCTTGTAGTTTTGGGCTGCATACTATTCCTTCCAACCCAAATTATTCAGGCTTGATTTGCCTATAATATAGTCTAGGCAAGAGAGTGGTTCTCAAATGTAGAGTGCTTCAGAATCCCACGAAAGGATCATTCAAACACAGACGCAGGGGCCCCATCTGGAGAGCTATGGAGCCAGTAGGTCTGGGATGGAGCCTAGAACTTGAACTTGCAGGTGAGGCTGATGCTGCAGGTGTGTGGACCATGCTCGCAGAACTACTGCTCTGCATACTCCATCTCCTCTCTGTGCTCCTTAGAATTGCAGGCAGGAATTCCTGGAGAACGTTTGACAGTGCACTGGATATCTGGTTAGTTGTTCTGTATAACTCAAGTATGAACTATCGTTAGCTGCCTTATGCCGCGAGGGAATCTTAAAGCTTGGGAGCAATTTTGAATGACTTGTTAATTCTGAAAGAATTTTAAGAACAAAACCAGTTCAGAAAGGATTAATACTGGTGGGAAAGTTGTGGAGAAACTTCCAACTCTCTGTCCCTCTCTTCCTTTGTCCCCTTGTTCCTTTTACAGACTACTAACTAGCTCCACACTAAATGCCCCGAATCTCAATGTTGTCACCTGTAAGAGCAGAGGATTGAGTTTGAAGATCTCTTTTAGGAAAGCCAAAAATTTCTCTCCAAAAAGGAGAATGAAATGATTTCTCTGTTTTCACTAAATGGACATTGCTTGGACTCTGGGCGAGTGTAAGTTGATGGGAGGCTTTTGAGGGGCCCCTGGGAGCTCTCCTCATGCCCCCTGCCTTGTAGGCGTCCCTCCATTTCCCCCAGCACAGACCAAGGAACCAGGTAGAACAGTGCTCTCCCCTCCCCACTCTACCCCTTTCTCACGACAGTATTTTGTGTCCACCCTCAACCACCTGGATATAAAAACACAAGAACTGCACTATTGCTAAGAACTCAAATTACACTTTGCATCCAAGTTCATCATGGGGCTCTGCCCCTGACTGTATTGGTTGCCCTTCAAGTGAATTGACACCTGAACTTACCTGCTCAGGTGTCCCCAATCGCTTAAAGACTTGGGGCACTCTTAGCACTGTCTATCTTTAGCATTTCCATTTACACTATGCAAGCGTTCACTGTGCAGTTTTCCCCTGGGGGTCATTTTGTCTCTTGGCGAAGCACTTGGCATGCTTGGGAGGGGATGACATGGTCAACAGTGCCTTATGCTAAATCATATCCTTGGTAAATATTTGTTAAACTGAAATTCAGATTATTATTCAGGCACTTAATTAAATTAATTTTCTTCTTGGCAAGACAGTCTGTTCTAAATTCTCTCTTTTTGAAAGCTGTATAGTCAGTCTTTTTGCAAATACATGCTATTACATATTAGAGAAGAAAAAATCTTTATAAGGCACACTTTTTAAAAAAATCATAAGAGTATATTTGGAGTCACCTGAGGGTTTCTGAACATGAAACAGCCTTGCCTACGAATATCTTTCTACAATTTCCCCAGGAAAAACCCTGGAAGGTTTCTCCTTTGCTAGGGGATAACTCCTGAATATCCCCCTCCCCCGGAAATGCCACTCATCTCAATTACACAAGCAACTCTCTGGGAGTGGGGAAGCAAGATCCCTTTCAACTCTTTATTTACTTTTTCTTGTTTTCTTATGGTTAACTTGTAAATGTTATGCCTTAATAAACTATATTACCTTTTAACTTTAACTCTCAAGTTTCTCACCAAGAAGAAACTATGTGGAGGGATGCCAACGGGGTCTAAAATGTGTTCTAGAGCAGGTGTCCTACGTGGTATTCTGCCATGATGCACGCAAGGTTAGCACACCTTCCTCTATTTGCAGACTCTGGGCTCTAACTCTGGGAGGGTTGTGGAGATTTGGATGGTGTCCCCTTAGCCTCAGCATTGATGCAACTGTACGAAGCAAACTCTCTAGATCTATGAATCATATTTGCTAGGGAAGCCCCCAAAGCTCATGCTATCAGAGCTCTAGATTGTCTAATATCTAAGGTTTCTTTGTAATCCTGAATATTTTACCATCAAAACGAGTGTCTAGGGGCTGGGAGGCATACTTGGATTTCTTTCTGGGACTTTTCTTTCTAGGATTTATTTAGACTTGTTTGAAGCTTAGAGGGTAAAAGAAAAGAAATTCTCTACAAAGAAAAGATATCCTTTGCTCCTTTTCTTTGGGCTCTTTTCCCATTCTTTCTCTCCCTCATTTATTTATTTATTTATTATTTATTTATTTTTATTTATGCATTCATTCATTCATTCATTTGGTACTGAGGATTGAACCCAGGGGCATTCTACAGCCAAGCTACACAGTCAGCCCTATTTTATTTTATTTATTTTTGTTTTGAAACAGGTCTTGCTAAGTGGCTGAGGGTCCTGCTAAGTTGCTAAGGCTGGCCTGGAACCTGCAATCTTCCTGTCCCGGCCTCCCAAGTACTGGCATTACAGGCAAGTGCCACCATGCCTGACATTTTTTCCCATACTATTTTAGTGAAAAAAACACACACACACACACACACAAAGGTTTAAGATTTCCCTGCTACCTGCCATGGAAATAGCTGAGCATCATCTAGTTAGATTTAGGGAGTAAAGCTCTCCACCTGCATTGTTCCCTTTGGATGCCTGAAACATGACCATCCCTTTGGGTTACTACAGCAGTATTTTCCTAGGATGACTTAAAGAGATAATACAGTTACTCTGAGAGCTGGGACAGAGTCAAGTCTAAAATATGAGGGAATGGGGGACTCTATCGGCCTCACACTCAAAGCACCGACTAGACAGAGAAAAAAGCCTGGGACAGAGAAGCCAGGAGGCAAACGGCACAGATTCCACAACACGCCTGGTCCCTCTGTGGCCCAATCTGTCGGCAAACATTAGTAAGAAGTTGGACTAAAATGTAAACCATTTAAAAGTACTTTGTGACCCTGTGGCTGCAGAGCCCAAGGAATCTTTAAGCATTTTGAAAAGTATTACAGGACTAAACTTTTTGAAATGCTTCTGACGTGGGGAAGGGTTTATGGGGAACACGTATCATCATAGACCTCTAAGAAACTCACCCTAAAAGTGAGGGTCTATATATGAGGGGCTCTTCCCCCCAAAGAGCAGGAACAGGTGGAGTAAACTGTCATGTTACAGACAATAATGGTCATTGTAGTATCTTATTAATTCCATTCTCAGAAGAGTTTACTTTTTTGCTAGATAGTTATGTTTGGGGAGGATATGGCAAATGGGATTTCTCAGAAAACTTGAACATCAAAGGCAGACATCGAACATCCATCTGTACGCTCCTTCCCCTGCTTAGGGAGCACTTAGTTATTATTGCAAACCCCTTCCCCCTCCCCCCCCAATGTTGCCAGTGCACCAAGGTGGAAAGGACTCTGTCTTGAAAACTCCCTCGTCCCTTACCTGCCTTGACTTAGTCTCTGAATCTCTCTTAAGTGATTTCACCTCTCTGTTTCGGTTGCTGCATTACCTGCCTCCCAGGTGCACCAGGGGATGAAAGTGGACGTTGTAGGTGGAGGATTCTGGTACCCGGTAAACAACAGATGCAAGCATCCCAGCTGCTCCGCAGATGGTGTGGAGCAGTGTCCTGCAGTCTCTATTTTCCCTGCCATCCCCACCCTGTGCCCAGTTGGAAAACTATCACCGAGGATGGCTCTTCACGTCCACAGCTGAACTCTGTTCAGAAACAATAGATTTGTATGAACATGTTCTCTCTGGTCTGCCACTTTCTGCAAAGCAGATCTCTAGACCAACAAGGGTAGGATCATTTTGCCCCTTAAGAAACTTCCCCCTGGTCTCTTTGAGGCCAATTTCTGCTGATTTGAAACACACTGGGCATGGAGTTCAGCACTCACACCCTGGGGCCCCCACCCAGGGGTGCTAGCAACTCTCATCTCTCACCTGTCTCATTTAGGACAAATACATTTATGCTTCATAAGTCAGTCCCAGCCACTATCTTACCTGTAAGTGGACTTCACTCCGGAGTGGAAATGCTCAAGGAGACAGGTGCAGCTTCAGGGCCAGGTGTTCTGCCCCAGGCTCATCCCTGGAACTCCCGCCTGCTCTGGGGTCGGGGCTCCTTCTGTGGTACTGTTCGTAAGTGGGCTGTGATCTTCTCTCTCTATGGAAACCGCTCCACTCCCTTGTGTATCTATATAAAAGTGACAGATCACAGGGTGGATCGTAATTCCAGACGTGGTGTCTACACCGGGATGAGATTTCAATTTAAAATATAACCAGAGCCAGCTGTCCACGTCACAGGGATGACAGGTGCTCGAAGCCTCGACCCCTCCTATCCCTCCCTCTCCCACCACCTGCACTTCCCCTCCTGCCCTAGCAACTCGCTTCATGAATTAAAAAAATAGAAAAAAATACCACTGGTGGACTGAGATGCAGCGTCTTTGAAGAGTTTTATTACTGATATTAGTTCTGATTAATTTCAGCCTCGCTTACATCTCCTTCACCCTGCACCTCCTGTCAGAGATCTGGAGCTGAGACCCGCTTGGAATGTGGAGAAGGCAGCGTGGAGGTCATTGCTGTGGGCTCTGCCTGCACAGAGTGAGCATGGCTACTAGCAGAACCCATTACGCTTGCGTTGGTCCTACACTCCCATGCCTGATTTTTTTTTTAAAATAGAAAATCACTTGAATTTTACTCATTTAGGCACCCAATATTTATCAAGCACCTACCATGTGCCAGGTATTGTCTGACCCCCAGGAATTCAAGGATGAGTGAGTGGGGCCCTCATTCAGGGTTTAGAGAGAGATGAAAACAGAAGCTAACTTCCACGTGTTCAGAAGGGAGCCGTCCTGTGAACTCGAGACAGGTTGGTGTGCTGCAGGAGAGGTGAGTGGAAGGGACCACAGGGGAGGATGGCGTCTGGTGTGGACAGAGCCCGGGGAAGGACACAGCTGTTTGGTAGGCGGCAGCAGTGGGCTAGGAGCTGGTCCACACTGAGAAGTCTCTGAAGGCTGGTCTAAGGAGTCCATTTTATTCCACAGGTCCTCGGGAGACACGGGGGATTTCAGTGAGGTGGCCCTTAGTTCACAGATGAGGAAACTGAGGCTGTGAGAAGTGGCTTGCTGGGACTACACAGGCCTGGGGTGACAGAGTTGTGGTGAGAGCCAGGCCTCACGCTGGGCCCCATCTCTTTCCTCGTCTACCTGGAACCTTAGGCTGAGTGGATTATGAAGGGCCATGTGACTGGCAGGGTCTCCCAGGCCTTCTGGTGAGACCACAGTCCACATCCCAGATGGCTGCTCCTCTCTTGGAATTCCTCTGGATGAAGAGGTAAGAGGACTTGTGAGTTTACCAAACCCTTTAATGCTCACAAGTGTTTTAGTAAACAAACGGACAGCCATTTTTGAGAAGAAAACTTCAAGATACTCCACCCCTCCCCCATTTTAAACCTCTTTATGGATATATGAGATTGGCCCATACCCCCTCACATTCTATCTTCCAGAGCTGAGTGAGGACTCTAGAGACTGGAGGTAACATGAAACTGGATTTGTATTTTAATCCAAACTCATTCGCTCGTTCATTCATCCATTCATATATACTAGTCTGGAGAAAAATTGTTTTTTCCCCCTCCATTTCAGATAATTAGGTAGTGATGGAATTTATATTTATTAAAAGTAGATAGTTGGAAATCTGAGTATAACTTCTTTCTCTACTGTGATGAACTCTGGGGTACTGGGGAGCAGTCTTGAGAAGATGCAAACATTGGTGCCCCCAGGGCAGGGCTTCTCAGTACTATTGACATTTGGGCCACATAATCCTTTGTTGTCAGGGGCTGTCCTGAGCATTATAGGCTACTTAGCAGCATCCCTGGCCTCTTCTTATTAGATGCCAGTAACACCCCACCCCCTCCCCATTTGTTATAACCAAATATGTCTCCAGATGTTTCCCTGGGAGCAGAACCACCCACAATCGAGAGCCGCTGCCCTAGAGTATGGGGTTAGGAAGAAAGACCACAGACCTTGGTTTCGTTCCTTGTGAATCTGTCCTGCTTCCTCTGGACTTCCCAGAAGGTCTCCTCTCCTGAGGCCAGAGCTCCACTGGGACCAGGGCATCTTTGTCACTGTGACTATCCTTGGAGCCAGGGTCCCCTTGCCATACAGAGTAGGCTCATTGTGTTTTACTGGCCCATCGGGACTTGGCTTTGGGATTGGCCAATGAGTTCTGCTAGCCTGGAGAAAGTTCTAGACAGAATATCACGTAGACCTGGGCAGAGCTGAGGGTATAGTCCTAGGCATACTTTTTTGTTTGGTTTGGTACTGGAGGTTGAACCCAAGGGCATTCTACTTCTAGGCTACACCTCCAGCTCTATTTTATTTATTTTTTGTGATACTAGGGATTGAACCCAGAGGCAATCTACCTCCAAGCTAAACCCCCAGTCCTATTTTTTAAAATTATTTATTTATTTATTTATTTGCAGTACTGGGGATTGAACCCAGGGGCATTCTACCTCTGAGCTGCACCCCCAGTCCTATTTTTTGTTCTTTATTTTGAAACAGGGTATCACTAAGTTGCGGAGGGCCTCACTAAGTAGCTGAGGCTGGCCACGAACCTGCAATCCTCCTGTCTCAGTCTCCCAAGTACTGGGATTACAAGTGTGCACCACCATGCCTGGCTTTATTTTTATTTTGAAACAGGGTCTTGCTAGGTTGATGAGAGTTTCACTACTTGCTGAGACTGTCCTTGAACCTGTAATCCTCCTGTCTCAGCCTCCCAAGTACTGGGATTACGGTGTGTACCACCATGTCTGGCTTCTATTTTATTTTTTATTTTGAAACAGGGTCTTGCAAAATTACTGAGGCTGGATCCTCCTGTCTCAAAAACCTCATACCTGAGCATGGTGGCACATACCTGTAATCCCAATACTTAGGAAACTGAGATAGGAGGATGGCAGGTTCACAGCCAGCCTTAGCAACTTAGCGAGGCCCTCCACAACTTAGTGAGACTCAGTTTCCAAATAAAAAATAAAATAGGGCTGGTAGTGCAGCTCAGAGGTAGAATGCCCCTGGGTTCTATCCCAGTACCCCAAAACAAAAACAAACAAAAATAAGCAAAACAACCTCATGAAATAGTACATTTGCTTTACAATGAAAATGGATTCTGCCAGCATCTGTTGAAGGAGAGTTTTAGAAGGCATGAGGATGATTAGTGATCCCCCCCCCCCAGGTGTCATTTCCAGCACTGCATGATTTCCCTCCTCACCCATTGCTGAAGTGTACGCGTGGCCTGCCGCTAAGCTTGCTCGGCACTTCTCTCTGGCCTTGGTGAGCCATTGGCATCCTTTATAAATTCAGCAACACTATCTAGAATGGTGTTCAAGGATGTAAAGACTCTGTAGAGAGTGTGCGGAGGGCCAGGGTGAGAAGAAAAAAGCTGACAAGCTTCATATATGGATAGAAATGGCTTATATTTATAAAGCTCATTTCTCCAAAGTACTCTAAAGACTGGCATATAATAACATAGCTATTTTCTCTACATCTGAGCTTGGCAGTTAAAAAAAAAGGAAAAACATATTAGGGAGGGCTGAACTCAATGGTGCATGCCTGTAATTTCAACACTTGGGAAGCTGAGACAGGAGGATTGCAGGTTTGAGGCCACTGTGCAATAACTTAGAGAAACCTTCTTTCAAAATAAAAAATAAAAGAAGGGCTGGGGGTGTAGCTCAGAGGTAGAATGCCTGTGGGTTGAATCCCTATTACCACATACACTAAAAAAGGGCATCAGGGAATTGTAGGAAAGTTTGATTTCTGAAGAAGAGGTTTTATTTTGGAACCAGGAGAGTCCGTCTCCATTTCTGCCTCTGTTGCTAGCTGGGATGTTGATTCCAACTGTCACTTGATTCTCTCATTCATTTTCTAACAAGGTCAATGCCAAGATAGTATTGCAAGAAGTTGATAAAGCTTTATGCGAATGCAGAACATTATGGTACTCTTATCATAACCTTTCTAAGAAAGTTTGCTCTGTCCTATCCTGAATGGTGGTAGTCATTGGCCACATGGGGTTAATCTAAATTGAGATGGGCTTCAGGTATAAAATACACACTGGGGTTCAAAGACTTAGCACACAAAGGGTAAGCTATCTCCTTAATGTCTTTTTTGCATCCTTATACGTTGAAATGAAAATATTCTGGATATTTTGGGTGAAATAAAGCATATCATTCAAATTAATTTCATCGATTTCTTTTTTACTTGTTAAAACTTGGTTACTTAATTTAAAATGGCACATTATGTTATTGCATTATATTTCTGTTGGACAATGATCTTCTAGATAAATAATGTATCTGGGTGGTCACAGCTGTCATGGAATGATATTGTTCTTTGAAATGAGACAGGTCGCTGGGTGTAGTGGCACATGTTTGTAATCCCAGTACTTGGGAGGCTGAGAAAGGAGGATCGCAGGTTCACGGCCAACCTCAGCAACTTAGTGAGGCCCTGTTTCCAAATAAAAAATAAAATAGGTCTAGGGGTGTAAGATAGAACGCCCCTGGGTTCCATCCCCAGTATCATACACACACACTAAGAAATGAGACAGGTTGGTTGTTTCGACCTGGCTCTGCCAAACTTCAATGAGGATGATTTTTTTTTCTGGTTATTTAGGTTCTTTGGGCCCCAGATTCCTCATCAGCAAAAAATGAGGACCATTCTACCCAGCATGTTAGGTTGTGTGAGAATTAAATGAGATAATATATGTTACTGCCTTGCATAGGACCTAGCCTGAGAAAGGTGCCTCTAGTATGTCAATTTCCTTCCCCATCTTGGAAACTAAGATTCAAAACTCTATTAACTTAAGCAAGTAATGCGTCGGTGTAAGAGGGAACTGATCTCTTCATACCTTTGCCAGCTTTGACTGTTACGAAAATACTTTTCCATTCGCTTTTCTTTGTGTTAATGAGGTGCAGTATTCTTTAAGACACTATTGATGGCAGTAGAAAGGTTTTCTGAAATAATTTCATCAAGAATCTGCAGAAAGGTCACTTAGTATTTTATCCATTAACTTTTCTCTGAATGTATTTTTTTTCAGTACTGGGGATTGAACCCAGGGGCATTCTACCTCCAAGCTACACCCTCAATCCTATTTTTTTTATTCTTTATTTTGAAACAGGGTCTCACTGAGTTGCGGAGGCCTCACTAAGTAGCTGAGGCTGGCCGCGAACCCGGATCCTCTGGTCTCAGCCTCCCAAGTACTGGGATTACGCCCGGCTTCTGAATGTATTTTTAAAAATAGAGTCAAGGATCAAGATCATGCAGGAATCCGGGGTCTGCTCAGGAAACTTCATTTTTAAGGGCCTGTTAAAATTATTATTATTTTTTGTGGTACTGGGGATTGAACCCAGGGGTGTCCTATCGCTGAGCTATACTCTCAGCCCTTTTTATTTTTTTTTATTTTGAGACAGGGTCTCGCTAAGTTGCTGAGGTGGTCTTGAACCTGCGATCCCCCTGTCTCAGTCTCCCAAGTGCTGGGATTACAGGCCTGTGCCACTGCACCGGGTTCAAGATCATGTTAAAATTCTTGAGTCTACTTTAAAGTGGATTGTCATTTCTAACAGCCAGAAAGTGAGACCTGGATGATAGCTGTGTGCCCCAGGGAAGCTATCAGGGGCTCATTTGAATGGAGGCTGAGTGACTGGGCCCCTATCCCTCCCCCTATTTCATGCTGGGCCCTCCTAACATTCCTATTTCATTTCTTCCCCCTCCATATCTCTTCTCCTTTCCACCACTACCCATTTTTAACCTGGTGAATTGTTTTATTTTTATTTTTTTAGTAGGGCAGGGTAGCCCGTGGCTTTGGCCCTTTATGTTTTTCCCATTTGTTTTGGGAACCCCTCTGTTCTGATTTATGCTTGGGGTTTTTTGGAAACTAGACAGGAAGACTTCTTGTTTAATCTGCCTGTCCATCCTTCCTTTGAGGAATGGACTGCAAACTAACCGAATTGGTCAAATGAGATGAAGAGTGAAAATCATGCTGTCACGAGAAAGGAACAGCTATGTTAATAACATTAAAATATTGCGGAGATGTGTGGAAGAAAGACCTTTGCTCAGTAAACTCTGTGCCTCACTCAGAAATCTCATTTGACTGCACAGTAATTAATTTCCTCACTGCGGTAACTGTAGTAAATAGAATATACTGCTATTCATATAAGGACTATTGGTCACTTGGACAGTAGAGTGAAAGTAATATGGAGAACAGGCTCTATCATAGAAGCAGGATCTTTTACTAGAATATCCTAATCCTTACTATCTAAAAGGAGACTTTAGAATGCCATTAGTAGAACAGATCTTGGGATTATGCACTTCCCACAGAGGGGAAATGACATCTAAATTATAAACCTACCTCTGCAACGAGTAGGTGAAGGGAACTCTGAAAGGAGGTCCCAGAAATGCACTGCAAAAATGAAAATAGATATTTGCACATGTATTTGCAATAGATAGGATGCTTTTCTTTGTAAAGTTTTTTCAATGACAAATGTGTCAAACTCTGATGTTCTCATTAAAAGTGGAGAGAAAAGCTCTGGATAATAGGGTAATGAAAACTGCCAAACTATTTGAGAATGCTAAGGCACACATGTATTCAGAGGTGTGTTTGTGTTGTTGTTGTTTTTGTGTGAGCTACTTGAAGTGATATTGATAAATGTGAGCTTGACTTGAAAGGGTTAAGATGACGAAGGACCTGTCTATGTGTCTTGGTCAACATTTTCACTGCTATAATTCAAAACGATTGACCACACAACTTAGAGGAAGGAAGATTTATTTGCTCACAGTTTTTTGGAGATTTCAGGTTCAGTCCATGTGAGGCTGGGTCTGCAGATCTCAGGGCATGGCGGCGAGAAACAGAGAGAGGGAGAGAGCAAGACTGCTCTCACATCATGGAGACCAGAAGCAAGAGAGGCAAGAAAGCAAGAGGATTCAAAGATAGAAGCACAGTTCCTACGGCCACACTCCCAGGGACCCATCTTCCCAGCCACACCCCACCTGCCTACATTACCACCCGGTAAACCCATCACAATGGATTTATCCACTGATGAGATTACAACCCTCACAACTTAATTACATCAGCTCTGAACATTAGTACATGAGCTCTTCAGGGGACAGTCTTATCTAACCATACCAATGTACCACTGTAGAAGAGAAGACAGGAGGCAAATGTGAGACCACATTGGGAGGGTTACATAAGGAAGACACAATAGTAGACTTAAAATAACATGATTCCAGCTGATAGAAATAGTTTTAAAGAAGGATTTCCAAGGCACAGAATCTTCTTAGTCTTGAACCAATCATACTTTCTTTTCTTCATCGAAGAAAGTATAAAGTCACTTTGTCTGTTGCTGGAAATGAACAATGATGAAATGGCCGTCTGTCCAGATGTGGAGGCTTTAGGGTTCTGTGGGATGTTTTGAGTGGGGGTAGCAGTGAGGTGGGAGGAGGAGGTAGAGTTTCAGATGGCCTCCCTTGCTACAACCAGGATGTTGACTTTTCTCTGTTTTATATATTGGAGTTCTGCACAAAATCTTGTTGGAACACGGCTTTTATTACTAAATCAAATTAAATAAAAAAAATCCTGAGCTGAAACAAAACCAACAACCCTTCCAAGCCATAAGTCTGAAAATGCCATTGCTGAAAAGAGGATTGAGTCAACGCAAGCAGAAAAGTGGCGTGTGCTGGGGGTGATTGTGTGTGGGTGTGCATGGGTGTATATAATTTTCATTGGTGATCACACTGGAAATCCACCACAGAGTGGGGAAAGGATGTGGGTCATTCAATTCCTAGCCCTGCGTGGTGCATGTGCTAATCCATTTACTCTGTAAAATCTAGAATAAGGTAGACCTAGTAAAATTATATATATGTTAGTTACAGTCAGATACATCTGAACAGGTATTCTTCAGGTACTTGAAGTGCTTTCGTTTTTTGTGAACATTTCTAGAATCACTGAATGTCTGGCCTAAAAGGAACCTCATGCTCTGGTTGAATTTCTTTGTTTTTCAGAAGAGGAAACAGGCATAGATGTGTTAAGTCACTTAGGGTCACACATGGGTTGATGTCAGCGCTCAGGCTTCCCGGCAATGATGACAGTGACCTTCTAGAAGGTCTTGTCTTTTGCAGGTCTGGATGACTCTGTGTCTCTGAACTGGAGGGGAGAACAGAACTCTGCTTTGAGAGTGATGATTGTTTGAGACATGGAGCCCATAATTGGAGATAATGTTATTGAAATGAGATAAAAAGAGAGACTATTAGATATTTATTCAAAAAGACAAGTGTAAGAGTCAGATGACATTGAGATTATATTTTATCTCCAACAATCAAGGAAAGGTGAAGGATGCGTATTTGGTTCTGTGAGGACCCAGGGCCTAATTTAGAAGCCAGTAGCACCACTAATAGTTGCTTTCTGTAGTATGAAATCATACAAAATTAATTCTCACTGTAAGTCAGAAGGTACAATTTAAATAAAAAGGAATATGATTGTGTGTGTGTGTGTGTGTGTGTGTGTGTGTACACTTGAATATGGAAAGTAGGAAAGAGTGAACAAAGAATAAATCTGTGATTTGGGACAGTATCTGTTAATGACAGTAGAGACGGAAGCCACTTGAGTTGGGAAGATAGACTTCTAGGATATCAGATTCCTAGGCAGAATGGGCAGGCCCTCAACTTTTGACGCTTTCTCTTGTTTTACTCCAGAGGCTGAAAGATAAATAGCCCGTTACTACCTCTGCTTCCACCTAACAAGCTCCAGTCTCATAACTTTGAGAGAATGTAAGTAGAATGAAGGGCACACACCTTGATAAAGGCCTTTTCTTTATTCTACCATTATAGGAGCTATCACTAAGTTTAGTTATCTCTCAAAACATGTTTATTGGAAACCTACTATGTATGAGAAACATAGGTGCTAGGTACTATACTACCTAGTCCTAAGTACTTTAGGATCTGGCTACTCAAAGAATGGCCTGTGGACCAGCAGCTTCGACATCACTGTGAACTTGTCAAAAGCTCTCACTGCTGACCTGCTGAACCAGAAATAGCATTTTATCAAGAGTCCCTAATGAGAAGTGCAACTATAGTGTTTGCTAACAGGTGCTTTTCATTCGAGGAATATTTTTGAAGACTGGTTTGAAAAATCACACAATTGAATGGGAAATGAGCCCTTAAAACATTAGAAATGATCACTTTCTAAAATTCTTTGTTGAACACAGCCTGACTTCACCCCAGTGAAAATTGATGGGAGACAGTGTCACTTTGTCCCACTAGGGTGTGTAGTTCTGGGAAGGACATGCATGGCTGGGTGGAAGTATAAAAAAGCCCCATTCTGTCGTTCATGTAAGATATTTCCAGAAATAGCTTGTTGGGCCTTGGGCCAGTGTGGTACTAGAGGCCACATATTTTGCAGACAACGGCATGAGCGAGTGGGATTTGTAGCCTACAGAAACTTGGGTTACATACATTTGTTTTCATAGCATGGGTATGACTTTATATTCTGCCTTTTACTTTCCCTCTCACTACATTTTCGAACATTGCAAAGTCTACTTTTCTTTTTGCTCATCTGAGACAAATTTTCCCACTCTGTCCTGGGAAGAATAACCTTCCTATTCTCGTTTCACACTCTGTATGTCAGGTGGGCAGCTCACTGGGCCTCTGTGGCTCTTCGGGCTCCCTGCAGGAAAGGAGGGCACACTTATCTTAGGAAGCAGCAGGCTTGCAGGCAGGTCAGAAGTTTGCTGACATCATACCTGTGTGGAATGCAGAGCAACCTGGGCCCAGCCTGAGCTGCTAATGAGAACTTCACTATTCTCCGGAGTCTTTCTCGGTAGCCCAGGAGTGAAAATGAGATTCCTCCAAACCGTTATTCTTTGTTCACTTCTGAGGTGCTCATCCTTTTCTCCTAGGCTTCTTTTCTTTTCTTTTCTTTTCTTTCTTTTTTTTTTGCAGTACCGGGGATTGAACCCAGGGACGTTCTACCTCCGCGCTACACCCCCGGCCCTATTTTTTATACTTTATTTTGAAACCGGGTCTCACAAAGTTGCGGAGGGCCTCACTAGGTAGAACGAGAGACAGGGAGAGAGAGAGAGAGAGGGAGAGAGAGAGAGAGAGAGAGAAAGAGAGCCGAGGCTGGCCGCGAACCCGGATCCTCCGGTCTCCGCCTCCCAAAGTACTGGGATTACAAGCGTGCGCCACCACGCCCGGCTTAATAAAAATTTTTAAAAAAGTAATATAAAGTATGCTCTTGGACCATAACATAACTAGAAATTAATAATAAAATACCTGAAAAGTCCTCCAAATTCTAGAAATTAAATAAAACATTTCCAAATAATCCCCAGATCAAAGATCAAGTCATAAGGAGAATTTAAAAATATTTATAACTAAATGAAAAAGAACAACATATAAAAGAGCAACATATAAAAATTTCTGGTCTATGTTTAATGTTGATAACGATAGATATCGATAGATTTAATCCATATTAATGAAAGCTCTTGAGGGTCCTGTTTAGTAATAAATAACAAACTAATAATAGAGATAAAATGGAGTGTCAAGGAGTCCTAAGACCAAAAGTTTGAGAATAACTGTCATCCATGATAGAAGATGTCATAGAGCAGTATCAGCATTTTTCTGTAGTCATATCGACAAAGTGCTCTGTGGGGAAAGATCCTTGGGAAAATTAAGGAGAGGCTATTTTGAGATCAATTTGGTTTTCATTAAGTACTTGGGCTGGGTAAAGCTCTCCGATGGTCTCTAAATGCCAGTTTCTCACTATTGTATTTATTACATTCAGAGGCAATGCCACTTATGCCAGCAGGTGCTTTAGAAGTACTTTATTCTAAGTGAAAAGGATGATGTACCTTCCTAGATGAGTCAGAAATGGCCTGAATGCTTTGGTCTCTGGCCATTTGATGAGTGTCATTCTGTTTTGCTCACCTATTCAGGTGCTGCCTTAAGACCTTATTGGCTTGGTTGGTTCCCATGATCTGGAGTCCTAGACAAGAACCCGTTTTCCTTTGTGTTTCTTGCAACTACCAGTCATGGTCATTTGCTGCATTTTAAAGAAAGCACCTGGTTCCTTTGTCTGCTTCTTTGTGCTGACTAATTGCTGATTGAAGCTGTGTTCACTTAGTTAACTCTGGCCATCATTCTTCTTCAGTGCCTCGGCCTTTTCTAGTGCTCTACCACTGAGTACAGTCTGGAGAGAATTAGATGTAAATGAGGATAAGTCAGTCTCTGGAATGGATTTTCTTCAGAAATAGTTGCAAGAGGGAAGTAGGGAAACAACTTAAATGTCAGTAATAAATACGTTGCAGTATTCAACAAAGGAAGTGGTTCCGAGTTGTCCTGGTTTGCCATTTGCATTTCTAAATGATAGGACTGGTTAATTGCCCTATTTGGAAGAGAACTATGATAGTTTTTGGGTTTTTGTTTGCTTGTTTGTTTTGGTGGTGCTGGGGAGCAAACCCAGGGCCTCACACATGCTCTACCACTGAGCTTCTGGTGGGTTTTTTAAAAAAATGGATTTTATAGTATAAAGGAAATCTGAAATTTTGATAAGGTCATTCATGCACTGAAATCTTTATTGAGTGCCTATAGGTGTGAGGGGCAGCCCTGACTATCGGACATTAAAAATGAGTGGTACCATCAGGATTCTGGCTCTTAGAGCAGCATCTCTCAAAAGAAACAAGGAACATATCTCCTCTTGAGAATGAATGATTCTTAATCATCCTTTAAAACTTCACATTCAATGTCAGCTTAGATATCTGAGAACTGTTGGATCAAGGTGTCTAAACTTTTGTAATTTTGAAAAATATAGTATGTGAAAAATACTGCTAATTGTCCTCGATTAGTCCAAGATGTAATGATGATGATCATGATGACGAAGAGAGAATAAGCATCAACATCGGTCCTCAATAGCTTACCATCGTGTGTGTGTGTGTGTGTGTGTGTGTGTGTGTGTGTGTGTGTGTGTGTGTGGTGTAATGTTAGGGGCAAAACAAACAAAAACTACCCCCAAAGCTGCTGTAGTTTAGGTAGTTTCTAAATGCCAGGGACTACTCAAGGTTATTTTTAATCTCATTTGATCCTCTCAATAGTCCTATGAGCAATTATTTTTACTTTATAACTAAGTGACTTCCCCATGGTCACAGAGATAATTGGAAAAGGATCACAAAAGTATTTCAAAGTGATATGGGAGCCCAAAGGAGGAAATAATATCACATTTGAATAAAAATATATCAAAAGCATCCTAGAAGTGAGTACTTTTGCAAGGCCTTGATATGTGGCCAGAATTTGGAAGGGCAAAGGTTTGTAGGTGTAGGTTATGGGAAGTATTCTTGGTAGAGAGAAAAATATGAGCAAAAGCCCAGGCTGCTGAGGGAACTGCTGATATGTTGGAGTATGTAGGAATGGGGTGTCCTATGAGGTTAGAAAGAGAGCCATTGGTTTGAATGATGGCTGAGAGTTTCTGCAAAGCGGGGGATATTCACGGCAGGGGAGCAGCCCTGGGTGGTCACTGCTGTATTTTCGGAGATGACTATATCGGGATTTCATGTGTAAGGTCAATGCTGGAGGAAGGGGATGCAGGAAGCAGTGAGACCTATTAGGATGGCAGCACAAGAATGTCATGAGAGGACGTGGGAGTCTTAACTCAGGCACTAGCTTTCTGAGTGGACAACATTATATCCATTAGGATGAATACCAGGTGTCTTATTTTGTTTCAGGATTCCTAAGGAGGAAATTATGCCTAATAGCACCAAGGAAACCCGTACTATAAATAATTTGATTGCCAGGCACAATGGCACATGCCTGTATTCCCAGTACTTGGGGGGCTGAGACAGGAGGGTCGCAGGTTCAAGGACAGCCTTGCACCCCTCAGCAACTATGATTACAATGCACCAATAAAAAAAAAGAAAACGGGGAGATGGAGGAGGGAATGGGGTGGAGTAGCTGAGGTAGAATGTCCCTGATTGCAATCCCCAGTGCCCCCCAAATAATAATCTGATTAATAATAGATTCATATGGATCATCTAATACTTTCCAAGCAGCATTGTTTTCAAATAGCCCCTGCAGTTATAAACTGATGCTTTTAGGCAAACTACAAGGTAATAAAATCAGTCACTAGCCCCCAGTCACGCTGTACCCATGACCCCCCCCCCCAGTAGCCCAACTTTTTTCCCAAGGGACTCTGATCGATTCTGTACCTCTTGGTCCCCAAGTGGCTTGGCTGTGGCAGGTCCTATAGAGATCTTTCTTCTGAGACATCAACCAAACAGGCTTTGTCAAGTGATGAGTGGAAGAGGAGGGTAAAGGAGTCACACTTGGGCAGAATTGCCATACAAAACCAAAGAAGGACTTAGGGTAGCATAAAGGGCAAGTGCATAGATGAGGGACCCAGGGGGTTGTGAGTTCAAGGCCTACCTCCAGCCCTTACTGGCTGTGTGACTTTGGAGAGGTAGACACTCAGCTTTAGGATCCTCTCTTGTAATTAGGACTGATAATACCACTCACCTCAATATTTATTTAATATAAAACCTGGAAGGGAAACAACTTAAATGTCAGTAATAAATACGTTGCACCCCTCCCATAAGACCCATTTATTTAGTCCCATAGCTACCTTATAAGTTTGTTGAGAGGAATACTAGATATACAAAAGTGTTAAATTATTATATGTTTTATTTATTTATTTATTTATTTATTTATTTATTTATTTATTTTTGTGGTACTGGGGATTGAACCCAGGGGTTTCTACCTCTGAGCTACACCCCCAGCCCTATTTTTTATTCTTTATTTAGAGACAGGGTCTCATTAAGTTGTAGAGGACCTCACTAAGTAGCTGAGGCTGGCTGCGAACCTGGAACCTCCTGTCTCAGCCTCCCAAGTACTGGGATTACAAGCATGCGCCACCACACCTGGCTTGCTATATGTTATTATTTTAACATTTTAATATATTTTGTTTTGTTTTATTTTGTTTTGATACTGGGGATTGGACCCAAGGGAATTCTACCTCTGACCTATATTCCCAGCCCTTTTTATTTTTATTTGAAACAGGGTCTTGCTAAATTGATGAGACTGGCCTCAAACCTGTGATCTTCCTGTCTCAATCTCTCAAGTACTAGCATTACAGGCATGTGGCACCATGCCAAACTTATTTTAATATTATTAAGGTGGTGGTTTCAGAAGCTCCAATAGGGTAAAAACTGTTTTTGTAAACTAGTTTTATGAAAGGCTAAAGATAGTCCTCAGTTATTTAACTGTGGTTAAAAAATAGTGTTTGATGATGACAAAGGGTGGAGACTGAGGGCTCAAATGTCTACCAGTGGAAGAAGCCATGAAGTATATGGGCTTGGTACCACTGATCACAGACTTTCTAGAAAGTACTTGGAAATATGGACGAGCTAGAGAAAACAAAAGGGGTGCCGGAAAGGAGGGCTTGGGGATGGAACGGGGTACGATGCTATCACTCGCCTCAGTAAGAATGAAGGATGAGCACGCTCCTGGTACACAGCCCAGCGCCACAGGCAGCAAAGGCTCAGTGTGCATTCAGTGTGCATGTAATGAACCAGTGGTAACTTGCTGGGACAGGGGGAGGGTGGAGAATATGCCCAACACCTCGCTGGTAGGATGCCTGGCCCAAACTGGGCACAAAATACATGGGAAGGGAGGAATGGCAGGAGGGAGAGAAGGAAGGAAGGAAAGAAGCAAGTTAGGAACAGGATACTTAGTTCCATTACATAGAAGGAAGTTTACTGATGAAGAAATCGGGATGGGAACATTACAAAACATTTAAAACCTCCAGTTGATCATCAACAAAACTAAAATTGGGTGGGATTTGAGGGCAAAGAAAAGGATCTCTTACCCCAAATGACTTTCATGTGTATCATGCTGCCTCAGAGTTCCCACGAGAAGGTATTTCTTTTAACTTTATCACCCATTCAGGAGTTAGTTTGAATGGGGTTAGGATTGCTTTCCTTGGATAGAAACAGTGGAGCATCAGAAAGGCACTTGGCCTTTGAATGAGAGTGAAGCAAGACGGAGGCTGGGAAGAACAATCCCCAGAAAGGATGTTGAGGAATCATTGCTGTTTTGACTAATTACCCCTAGGACTGACTTTTGCTCATTGTGCACATCCTTAGCAAAGCCTCACTCCTTGGGTGGATTCTCTACTGTACCTTAAAAGGTCCAACAACTGTTCTCATTATATCATTTTAGTAAGTTGCCCAGACTTTTCAGGGAGATAGACTCCCCATTGCCCTTTGGTCTGCCAAGCCTACAAGCACACACATTTTACTTAGACTCCTGGGGGCTGAGTCATTTTTCCACCTTGGCATTGTTGAACAAAGACTTAATTCTTTCTTAGGGCTCCAACATTTCCAGATGCTTTTACAAGGAGCTCTGCCCGGGCTCCTGTGGGGCAAGGCATATGTAAGAGAAGGAAGATCAGATAGTTGAGCTGACTAATAATTATTTGCCCCCTTTCTGACCCTCCTCCCCAAGTCCTTGACTTTGCTCCAAATCCACTCGTTCTATCTGCGCCTCGAATCCTAAGGAACCCTTGGTGATCAGCTCTGTGAGAAGCACATCTGTTTCTATAAAAATGGCTCAGGCAGAAACAGAAAAGATGAGCTGGAGTGGGTGAATAAAAGGGCCACAGAGAACTAAGAAGAGCCTTTTCATCACCCAGAGCCCCGTCTGGGGGCTTTGCCATATACCTTTGTTCAGAACTGACTTAGTACTTGAGGAAAACGAAGGACCATGAAAGAACA
>PVJS01010087.1:26967-48931 GCA_004027185.1 Glis glis | reverse complement strand
GTAGTGTGGAGGTAGAACGCCCCTGGGTTCAATCCCCGGTACCGCAAAAAAAAAAAAAAAAGAATGTGAAAATATTAACAATTTTTAGTATTGATTACATGTTGAAATGACAGTTCTGATGTATTAGGCTAAATAAAACATACTAAATTCAGTTCATCTGTTTCTTTTTCTTTTCTTAATGTGACTACTGGAGAAATGTAAGTGTGTATTTGGCTGGTGTTCCTGGGAGATGTAGCTCTAGGACTTCAAAGGTCATTTTCAGGGCACCTTACTGGTGACTCCCAGGAAAAGCAGGGATTTCCAGAAGCCACGGAAGAGTGTCTGTTCCCTGGGCGGCCGCAGGACTGTGAAACTGACTCCTGTGGCCTCACTCACTTCCCCCGCCTGCCCACGCATCACGCAGCCTCCCAGGAGGCTGAGACTCAGTCACGGAGCTGCCCCACACCCACCCCCAGGATGAGTGTGGCCTGCAGCCCCCCCCAAAGCCCAGCTTCCTGGCTGGATGGTGAGGATCTTGTCAGTGTTTCATCATGGTGACTAAAATACCCGACAGAAACAACTTAGCGGAGGAAAGGTTTCTTTGCTCACTGTTCAGAGGTTCTGTCCGTGGTCAGTTGGCTCCAAGGCAGAAATATCATGGTGGAAGGGCATGGCGGAGGAGAGCTGCTCAACTCATGGCAGCTGGGAGGGAGAGATAGAGAGAGAGAGAGAGAGAAGGGGCTGAAGACAAAATAAACCCTTCCAGGGCATGCCTCAGTGACCTACTTCCTTCAGCTAGGTTCCATCTCCCAGGAGTCCATTCAGCTATCAATGGCTATCGCTGCTCAGTCACCGGGATGAATCCGCTGGTGCGGTCAGAGCTCATGAGCCAGGCGTTGCCTAAAAGCCCCACCTCCGAACCTTGCCGCACTGGGGACTCACCGCGCTTTCAACACACGAGCTTTTCAGGGCCTAGTCCAGATCCAAACTACAGCAAACCTCAAAGCCGTGCGGGAATTTCCCTGGTGTCACTTTCTCCCTCCCAGCAGACCCCAAGGAGGTGGTTCCCTTGCCCCAGGGCCTGAGTCAGCTGCAAAGAATCCCCTGAGTGGGGTTGGGGGGAGGGAGAGGCGGCCCCAGTCGGAGACCTCAGTGTGGAGCCAGGCTTTGCCTCACAACAGCTCTGTCTTCGCACCTCAGTTTTCTCCCTTAAGAAATGGACATGATCACTGTACCTGCCTCAGGGGTTTATGGATTAAATGACACCATCAAGGCACGGTCCTCAGTGCAGCCCTCACTTTAGGTAGATGCTAAACTGGGTATGGTGGTTCATGCCTGTAATCCCAGTATTTGGGAGGCTGAGACAGGAGAATTGCAGGTTAGAGGACAGCCTCAGTAACTTTATGAGGCCCTCAGCAACTTAGTGAAACCCCGCTTCAAAGCAAAAAATAAAATAGGTCTGTGGGAGACAGGCATGGTGGTGCACGCTTGTAATCCCAGTACTTGGGAGGCTGAGACCAGAGAGGATCCAGGTTCGCGGCCAGCCTCAGCTACTTAGTGAGGCCCTCTGCAACTTAGTGAGACCCTGTTTCAATATAAAGAATAAAAAATAGGGCTGGGGGTGTAGCTCAGAGGTAGAATGCCCCTGGGTTCAATCCCCAGTACTGCAAAAAAAAAAATAGGTCTGGGGGTATAGCTCATAGGCAGAATGCCCCTGGGTTCAAGCCCCAGTACCACAAAATAAAAGAAAGAAAGAGAGAGAAAGAAAAAAGAAAGAAAAACTGAAGGAAATAAAGAAAGACGCTAGCTGTCAAAGAGCTGAAAGAGATAGGGATGTGGCTTTTGGCGACAGCTCTCTCAGCCAGTTGTGGAGAGAAGGGCGGTGCCTGGGGACAGGGCCAGGGTGGGAAGGGGCTTGCAGTCCCCTTCTAGGCTGTGGGCTGTGCATCACCCACATGTAGCCCCACGGGTCCTCCTCTGTTGAAGAGCTTGAGGCTCTTAGAGGCAGAGTGACTTGCCCAAGGCTAGTGCCAAGGGTTGATGTGGGGGGCCGTCCATCTCAGAGCCCACGTTCCCTCCACCACATTGAATGAGGAAGGATGAGAGGGTCTGGGGAGGAAGTGGACTCAAAATGGTGTGAGAAACTTGAGGTGGCTCTGAGCCTTTCAAAGAAAGTGCCTGGAACTTCAATCCTAAACTGGGTCTCCCTGAAACAGACCTGAGCCGAGGCGTCAGGTGTGGGTCATTCATTTAGGAGGTGATGTCAGGAAACTCAGTGGGGAATGGACCAGTGGGACGGGGAGGCAGCGGCCCCAGGAAGCTGGGCTCTGCTGAGCAGGTTTCTGCCACCTGGTCTCAGTCCACAGGGCGCCCTCTGAGCTGTGTATGGAACACAGCACCACAGACCGAGGAGCTGGAGGCTGGGGCTTCATCCAGTGCCATCCCTTCTGACTGAGCATTGCCCTGGGGTGGTTGGTTTTGTTTGTTTGGTATTGGGGGGTTGAACCCAGGGGTGCTTTATCACTAAGCTATACTCCCAGCCCATTTTTAAATGTTTTTCTTTTGAGACAGTGTCTCACTAAGTTGCCCAGGCTGGCTTTGCACTTGTGATCCTCCTGCCTCAGCCTCCCAAGTAGCTGGGATTATAGGCACACACCACCACACCTGGTGGCCCTGGGGTGTTGAATCTCTAGCGCGTCCCTGCACAAGGTGCTAGAGAAAGCCCTTGGGTAGAGCGACAGGCACCTGGGGCTGGAAGCCGGGCTGGTACACACAGGGCATCGATGGGGTCGGCCCAACCCCACTCCTCGGGATTCCTCTTGAGAACAACATTCAACCTACACAACAAAATGTTCATTACAGCTTTTACATATAGATAAATTTAGAAGTAACCTAACTGTCCAGCAAGAGGAGATTGGCTTAATAACTTATGGTGCAGCAACAAGACAGACTATTCTGCAGACAAAAATGAAGACTCTGAAGAGTGTTAGGGAAGGAACATTAAGGAAAACATGGTGTGGGCACATGAGCTCTGCCACAGAAGGCGTGGCAGTCAGGGCTCCACCAGAGAAACAGAACGGGCCCATCTAAGACACGTGCTCCTAGGACTTGGCTGGCTGGGTGGTGGGACAAGCCCGGGAAGACAGGCTGGGACCCTCGGGCACGAGCCGAAGCTGCTGCCCACAGGTGGAATGTCCTCTTCTTTGGCAAGCCTCAGGTCCACTGTTACAGCTTTGGCCACACTGCAGCTGGCCCATCTGGATCATCTAGAGTAATCTCCTTATTCATCCACTGATTTGGACTCTCCACCTGCAAAATACCATCAAAGCACCACCTTAGGAGTGTTTGGTAACTGAGGACACTGACCAAGCCGGGTGGACGCACAGCACTGACAGTCACAGCAGGCATGTGAAGATGTCATCAGGGTGCTGGTGACAAAGCTCGTCTTGGGACCAGAAAGAGTCCCTGCTCACTGGAGAGCAGGGTGTGGGCTCACCCGAGGCCACAGAGCTGAGCTTAAGCCTCCACCTGCACCAAACTGGGACCACCCCAGTCTGAGGCCAGCTCCTTCCGGGGCCCTGCCCCTGCCAGCAGATGTAAGGTGACAAGGGACACTTTCTCTCCTGCGGCATCAGCCCCAGTGTTCATCTCCTCTGGCTGCAGTGCCAGGACTGACACCCCACATCCCCCTCCTTCCTGGGACTCTGGGGCTGTGTGGGGAGGGCTGTTGAGGGACAAGGCCTGACACATGGATCCTATCAGTGAGCTCATTCTGACTGGCCGTCACCAGACTTTCCCTGGCCTGTGGGGAAATCCCACTGCAGCTACGAGATTGCACAGCCCTGGCCCCCAGGAAGGACCGACGCACAGCAGAAAGTAAGCCAGGCTCTGACTGGCTGTGTTACCTGCCCCTCCCTGGGCTCTCTGACCTCCACTAATTCTGTCATGGTAAGTGTTTGATTATGCCAGTAATCTTAGTCCATTCAGGCTGCTATAACAAAATACCATAATCTGGGTGGTTTATGAACAACAGACATTTCTATCTCATAGTTCCGGAGGCTGGGAAGTCCGTGATCAAGGTGCGGCAGATCTGGAGTCTGGTGAGGGCCTCCTTCTCATAGATGGCGCCTTGTTGCTGGGTCCTCACGTGGTGGAAGGGGCTAGCTATCTCTTTGCAGTTGCTATTATAAGGGCACCAATCCTAGTCTAGTCTGTCACCTCCTAAAGGCCACACTTCCTAATACCACCCATCGCCTTGGTGTTAGGGTTTCAACTCAGGAAATCTGGGCCACACAAACATTCAGACCACAGTTCCAGTGTCAGCCTGGGTATCTTGGGGTCAGTGTCTAGAGGTGAACTGACCCAAGCAGGGCTGTGTAGATGGGGGTTGGGTTTTGTGGCCTGAGCTGGGGTGGCTGCCTGGGCGGGGTGTTCGTGCCTGGAGCCTGACCTTCCCCTGCTGGCCCCAGGCCTTGTGCCCCAGTCTTGGGCTGACCCCAACAGACCCAGGGACCCTGCAGGATCCACCTCTGAGGCACCTGGCACAAAGGAAACACTCAGTGAGAAGGAAGGGAGGAAGGAAGGAAGAAGAAAGGAAAAAGGGGAGGGAGGGAGGGAAGAAGAAAGAGAGGAAGGAAGGAAGAAAGAGAGGAAAGAATAAGACAAAGACAGGTAGAGAAAGGAGGGAGGGAGGAGTGGAGGGGAAGAGAGGGACTACAGGGCGGTGAGGGGGTGACAGAGCAAGTGAACGTGTGGCCACGTGGATGGGTGACAGGCCACACCAGGAGCAGTCTGTCTCCAGGCCCAGTCCCGCTGCTGGCTGGGGATGTACAGCTGGATGGGCCCCAGTGATCTCCAAGCCCAAACCTTCTGCAGATGAATAAACCCAACTGGGGACGGAGGGATGGGCATGGATTGCCGGAGGATGGCAGGGGCAGGACAGGGCTTTCATCGACACGTGGTCCAGCGCTCTTCCCAACACCATCCTCAGAAAACTGTCGCTTAGAGCCAGGTGGGGTGACTGGCTGGCCCTGTCCAAGAACCCTGGGCCCAGGAGGGAGGCCTGAGGGAGGGGTCCGTGGCTCGGTGTGCAGGGAAGGGGCCATACGTGGTGAGGAGGCAGCTGTTGCCTGGCCAGGCCAGCGGGCAGGAGCCGACCTCTTCTGCTGTGACCATGGCCACCCCGATACTGCTGGCTGCCGTGGGATCATTTGGGCCCCGGGACTTGGCTGCTCCCAGACTGCCCACGTCCCGCCAGTCTCGCCAGCTCCCGCTGTCTTGGCATCTTCTCAGCCTCGGTCTCTCTCCTCTAATGCCGTCTCTCCCTCCACCCACCATCTCTTTCCTCTTTTGCTGCTTTTCTTTCCTCTCTGTTGAGTCTCTCCTCGGAGTTTGGTCTCTCTGGCTGTCTCTGTGCCTTCCCTGAGGGTCCCCTCTCAGCACCTTTCTGTCCCTGTCTGGCTTCCAGTGGCTGTCACTCCATGTGAAGTGCTCACTGCAGCCTCCCCTCTTGCTTCCACTCGGCCCGGACCTTGCTCTGCTCTGCCTCCGTGTCTCTCTCTGTCACCTTCTCTCTCTGAAGGTCTCTCAGCCTTGGTCTCACCCGCCCTCTTTTCAAAGCACCAGGGCCCCGGCGGCTCCTCCCGCCCACCCTGCCACCTCTGGTAACAATTACTCTGGGCTAGAATGGAATCCTCCAAAGCCCCAGACAGACCCACAGGCAGCACATGGAGACCAGATGGTGACATATTCCTCAAGAAACTAAACACTCTGGGCAAGGCAGGGGGGCCCTGGAGAGGGCCAAGCCAGCCCAAGAGCAGAGACCCACAGTCCTGCGGCCGACCTGGAGCAGAACCCACCAGCTGCAGGCCGGGCTGCTCGGTCCACTGAGCTGAGAGGCCCCTGGTGAGGCCAGACTCCGGGAGCGGCCAAAGGTGGGGGGAAGGGACTCTGGAAGTCAAGTCCTCTCCCCGATTTACAGGCTGGAGTCTCTACACCCCATCAGTGACCTTCTTAAGGTCTGGGAAATTGGCCGCAAGGTCTGAGTCTGAACCCAGGCTCCCTCCCAGGAGCGGGAGACAGATGGTCTGGGTTCCAGGCCCAGCTCTACTTCCTGGCTAAGTGATCTTGGGCAAATCACTGAACTTCTTTTTTTGGGGGGGCACTGGGGAAAAAACCCAGGGGCATTCTACCTCTGAGCTATACCCCCAGCCACTTTTATTTTTTCTTTTGAAACAGAGTCTTACTAAATTGCTGAGGGTCTTGCTAAATTGGCCTCAAACCTGCGTTCCTCCTGTCTCAGCCTCCCAAGTACTGGGATTACAGGAGTGTGTCACCCCACCCAGCAAGTCACTGAACTTCTTAAGTGTCTTTGTTATGTTTTAGGTTGTGAATGCCCCCCAAAGCTCATGTGTTAAAAGCATGGTCCCCAATGCCAGAAGGTTCAGAGGTGGGGCATGGCTGGAGGAGGCACGTCATGGGGGTGTGGCCCTGAGGACTGTATCTGTCCCTCCTCTGGCTCTCTCTGCTTCTGGCCACCGTGAGTCGAGCAGCTAGCTAGCTTACCTCTGCCACGCGTGCTGCCGTGATGTCTGCCTTGGAGTTGGCCAACTATAGACCGTACCTCTGAAACTGTGAGCCCAAATAAACCTTTCTCCCCTCTAAATTTTTCCTGTGAGGTATTTTGGTCACTGTGACAAAAAAGCTAATTAACACAGTCTTCATCTATAAATCAGAAATAATAGTAGCACCTACCTTAGGGCTGATGGGAAGACTCATGAGTCAATATATATAAGACACTAGCACAATCAATGCTAAATAAATAGTAAAATAATCATGATTAATCTTTCTGAAGCACAGCTCAGCTCAGGCCACTCCCTATTCGGAAGCCTAGTATGGCTCCCCATTTCCTACTGAAGGCCAAGCAAGCTCTAGGGCTCAATTTTCTCTCCAGGTGTTGCTCAGCTTAGCCCAGCCAGTGTCCCCTCTTAAGCATGGGGCACTTTGCTCATGGCTCTTGGGTCTCCTCCCACTGCACCCACAGCTTCCTCTCACTTTCCTGCTACGAACTCCTCAAACTCCTCCTTGTAGTCTACCCCTCCCTTTTACTGGGGATTGAACCCAGGGGCATTCTACCTCTGAGCTACACCCCAGCCCTATTTTATTTTTTATTTTGAAACAGTCTTGCAAAGTTGCTGAGGGTCTTGCTAAATTTCTGAGGCTGGCCTTGAACCTGTGAACCTCCTGTCTCAGCCTCCCAAGTACTGTGACTACAGGTGTGCGCCACGGCGCCTGGTTAGTCCACTCCTTTAATGTGGCTGTGCCCAAGGGCTCAGTCCTTGGCCACTTCTTCCCCCACCCTGGCCACTCCAGGTAGGCTGTGGCTCTCAGTTGTGGGGATACTGACGATGCTCATGTTCATACCTCTAGCTTGGCCTCTCCCTGGACTCCTCCAGCTAGTCCCCTTCTTGATTTCGCACTTAATTACTCTAAATCAGAACTCATGATTTCCTCCCTCAAACCTTTTCCTCCCTGTCTCTCCAACTTCCCACTGTTCAAGCCAAGCATCTGGCAGTCACTTTTGAGTTGTCTCTTTCTCTCACACACCACATCCAAAATGCCAACAAATCCTCTTGGCTCGACCTTCAGAAATAAACCCAGAAGCCTGAGTCACCACCATCTCGCTGGCTACTGCAACAGCCCTCGCTGGCCCCCGATGCCACTCTCCCTGCTCCTGGCTACTGCATGACCCTTTTCAAAGCAAACTGTGAGCTGGGTATGGTGGTGGCACACTCCTGTAATCCCAGTACTTGGGAGGCTGAGACAGGAAGATGACAGGTTTGCGGCCAGCCTCAGCAACTTAGTGAGACCCTCAGCAACTTAGCAAGACCCTGTTTGAAAATAAAAAATAAAAGGGCTGGGAGTGTAGCTCAGAGGTAGAATGCCCCTGGGTTTAAAAAAAAGAAAAGAAAGAAAGCCACTGCTCAGCAAGAGCCCCCACCCCACCCCTGTCCCCCCTTACTTTGTCTTTTTCCCTCATTCTGCTGTAGGCCTGCTGACTCGCTCGCTCTTCCTGCATCACTCCTGGCACACTCCTGCCTCCGGGCCTTTGCACTGGCTGATTCTGCTGTATGGAACATTCCTCCCCCTGATAGCTGTATGGCTGTCTCTCTCAACTCCTTCACTTCCTGGCTCTGATGTCAACCCCTAGAGACAGGCCTTCTACACTGGCATGTTTAAAATAGCCCCCACCCCCAGTTTTCCTGTAGTCCATTTGCTTCACTTTGTTTGTTTGTAGCACTTACGACTACTTGGGATATTGTGTGTTTATTTGTCCACTTCCCTCCGCTGGAAGGTCAGCTCCGTGTGCCAGGGACTGAGCCAGCTTCGTTCACTGTTGTGCCCCCGTGCCTAGAATAGTGTTTGGCACATAGTGGAAGTGTAATGAATCAATACCGTCCCGGCCCTAACGAAGCGCACGGTCTGGCTTACATGGCCTCTTGCAGTTGTCTTTTTTATTTTATTTATTTATTTATTTGCGGTACTGGGGATTGAACTCAGAGTCATTCTACCTTCGATCTACACCCCCAGTCCAATTTTATTTCTTATTTGTAAACAGGGTCTCGCTAGGTTGATGAGAGTCTCACTACTTGCTGAGGCTGTCCTCGAACCTGCGATTCTCCTGTCCTCAGCTTCCCAAGTACAGGGATTACAGGCATGCGCCACCATGCCTGGCTTTTGCAATTGTCTTTAGTGGCGACGCTCCTGGAAGTTGCCCGGTCCCCACAGGAAGGACAGCAGGCACACCCGAGGGTCCGCTGGGGCTCCTTGGCCTGTGAGGCTGGGGCCTCCCCTAGAATATGCGGCTCAGAGGACTCCCATTGTGAATCGCTGTCCTGCTCCAGAACACCTCCTGGGAGCTCCGTGTATCCCTCTGGGCTCCCGATGGTGTCTGCAGAACCCCTGCGCCTGTGCTCTGCTGAGCATGGAGATGCTGTGGTGGGGACGCTCCTTCCAGTGGGAGAGGTTTGCGGGCCGAGTGCTTGAGTTGAGACGACACAGAGAAACCTGAGCCGACTGGTTGGTGGCCTTCCCACCAACTGGAGAGGGATTTTTTTTTGTGGGGCAGCTGCCCCCTGGTTTGGAAGCCAGCTTTGCCATATCATGTCATCCCACGGGGGCAGCTGGCGAACCCCATCAGGAGCTCCCCCTGCCCCGGCGTGGAGGGCCAGGAGGAAGGACCACACCGCCGATGGCTTGATGTCAGGGCAAGTTCCACTGTCCAAATACTCTCCTTTCCCCAAGGGGTGAGTCACAGCTCAGACACTGTGAGAGCTCACAGACATCAGGAGTGACATTCCTTGGGCAGGAACACTGAGGGCCAGCTGGGAGAAACATCCCTGAAGTCACCCAGCAGGCTGAGGCGACACCCCACACCTGCTCATCTTCAGTCTGGGGTATTCAGAATCCAGCAGAGGACCCTGGATGGGCCTGAACCCAGGACAGAGAGCGCCGAGTGCAGGGCGGCAGGATGGTCCTCGTGCCAGGCAGCATTTGATGGAATCTTTGTTAATACAGACTGGTTGGATTTCAATTGGTAAAGAAAGCTTTTGGGGGTGGGGAGGGGAGGTGGGTTGAGCTGTCAGGAGCTCAGTTTGGGACATTAGGTAGCAGTGTGGCTGATGTCAGATTGGGTGGGGAAGGGTCCGGGAGAAGTGGGAGATGAGGCCCAAGGTCTTATTCTGGCAGTCTCAGTGTTACCTGGGAAATTTCTTTTTTCTTTTCTTTTTTTTTTTTTTTTTGCAGTACCAGGGATTGAACTCAGGGGCATTCTACCTCCGGCTACACCCTCAGCCCTATTTTTTATTCTTTATTTTGAAACAGGGTCTCACTAAGTTGCAGAGAGCCTCACTAAGTAGCTGAGGTTGGCTGCGAACCTGTGATCCTCCAGTCTCAGCCTCCCGAGTACTGGGATTACAAGCGTGCGCCACCACACCAGGCTCACCTGGGAAATTTCTATCCAGCCCCCTAACCACCCCCAGAAAGCCCTCCACCGCCCTAGGCAGCACCGTCCCTACTTACAGGTGGCTGTCTCTCCTCACCAAGTACTGATCCTATTTTAGGGTGCAGAACCTACCAGTGGAGTGGGCTGCCTCCCGCGGGGGTATTGGGGGCTGGGAAGCAGGCGCAGAGCCTGGGAAAACAGTCCATCAAAGCTGCCGGGCAATTCCCACTGGCCATGGAGAGGAGAGGGCTGCAGGGTCACAGTAGAAGGCTAAATATAGGGACACTGGGAGGTGGAAGTGGTTCCTGCCAGCCAGTGCCCGCAACAGGGGGCCAGTTCCTTCTCACGGGGCTAGATGAGGCTCCTTGGGAACAGGGTGTGTGAGAGACTGTGCTCGCTCGTGTGGCAGCCCAGCCTGGGGCTGGATGGGATGCTTTGGTGTCAGATCTTTGTCTGTGGCTAGGGTCACGGCATGGGTTAACCCTGTTATTCTTGAATTCCAACCATTATCTATTGTCCTCTCCTATGAGTGAGGCCTTGCACTCAGAGCTCAGGATCAGCAGTCCCTGCTCTTAGGAGCAGATGCTTTCTGTGGGAACAAGGTTGTAACTGGCTTTACCTGTGGATAAATGGAATGACTCACCATAGAACATCGATGTCTACCCCCACAGGAATAGAGGGTCATAGAGGAGGGGGTTGCGTCGGATTGGTTCCAGATGCCCAGATCAGTGCCTGGCCCCGGGTAGGTGCTCAGTAAATATTTATTGAACAGCTGAATGAATGATTCTGCCTAGATAATTACAACAGATTTTATGGAGTGGTGGCCTAGGGCTGGCTCTTGAAGAAAGGATAGAATCCTGAGGCAGTGCATTGGGGACTGGCACATCAGGCACAAATAATTGCAAAGATACAACAATGTGAGACATATTGGGGACACTGGATCTGGTCGATGTGGGAGCCAAGGTGGGAGAAAGACTGGAATAGCTTTCCAGGAGATGTGAACATGGCCAAGGGGCCTGTTGTGTAGTCCAGAGTGTCCAAAATGGGAGGTAAAAGGTAACCCATTCTTTTTCTTTTCTTTTTTTTGAAACAGGGTCTTGCTATGTTGCTGAGGGTCTCGCTAAGTTGCAGAAGATGGCCTTGGGCTTGCTCCTGTCTCAGGCTCCCAAGTACTGGAATTTTAGGTGTGCGTCACTGTGCCCGGCGGTAACACATTCTTTTTTTTGTGTGTGTGTGTGGTACTGGAGATTGAACCCAGGGGAATTCTACCTCTGAGCTATACCCCCAGCCCTATTTTTCATTCTTTATTTTGAAACGGGGTTTCACTAAGTTGCGGAGGGCCTCACTAAGTAGCTGAGGCTGGCCGCTAACCTGCGATCCTCCTGTCTCAGCCTCCCAAGTACTGGGATTACAAGCGTGCGCCACCATGCCCCGCTGGTAACCCATTCTTATAGGAAGAAAATTTTGGAACTTTTAGTTATATTTATTTTTACCATATTAGGAAAAAAGGAAGCTGGGAGTGGTGGTGCACACATGCAATCCAGTACTTGGGAGGCTGAGACAGGAGGATTGCAGGTCTGAGGACAGCCTCAGCAAGTAGTAAGACTCTCATCAACCTAGTGAGACCCTGTTTCCAAATAAAATAAATTAGGTCTGGGGGTGTAGCTCAGAGGTAGAATACCCCTGGGTTCAATCCCCAGTAACATGCATTAAAAAAAGAAAGAAAGAAAAAATTAAGCTCTACTAATATTTAAATAGATGGGCATTGGTGCCCTCACCTTGTCCACGCTGTACTAGGCCACATGTCCCCTCCCCAGGGCTCTTAAGGAAAGCAGTGTGGGGTGGGCTTGACAATGACACCCCCACCTCTAAGCCTGCCACACTATGTCATCAAAACACTTAATTCTACTTATTACTTATTTATTTAGTGGTACTGAGGATTTAACTCAGGACCATTCTACCTCCAAGCTATACCTCCAAGCTATATTATTTTTTGTTTTGAAAAAGGGTCTTGCTGAGCCGGGTTTGGTGGCGCATACTTATAATTCCAGTACTTGGGAAACTGAGACAGCAAGACCACCCTCAGCAAGTTAGCGAGGCTCTCAGCAACTTAGTGAGATCCTGTTTCAAAATTAAAAATAAAATAGGGCTGGGGGAGTGTAACTCCC
This sequence comes from Glis glis, assembly GCA_004027185.1. NCBI lineage: Eukaryota > Metazoa > Chordata > Mammalia > Rodentia > Gliridae > Glis > Glis glis. The sequence goes on along the minus strand of PVJS01010087.1, from coordinate 36,781 downwards.
AGGTAGAGTGTCCCTGAGTTCAATCCCCAGTACCACACACACACACAAGAAAGAAGGAAAGAAAGAAAGAGAAAAGAAAAAAGAGAAGAGGATCTTGCTAAGTTGCTGAGGCTGGCTGCAAACCTGCTATCCTCCTGTCTCAGCCTCCCAAGTACTGGAATTACAGGTGTGCGCCACCACACCCAGCTGAGGCACTTAATTTTGTAAAAACAAATAGTAGAATCTCTACAAAATTTATTATTGACAGAAGCAGCGGCCACAAAAATCTCCTGCACCATACAGAGATTTACTGGTTATCTCATAGCAAAATACTTCAAAGATTTACCACCTGAAAGGTGAGTTATACCTTTTTTCTTTTATGAAAAGACAAATGATACCATTGTGCTGGCTCTTTCTGTGATGACAGGGGATGCTATTCAGCAGATATTAAAGCAAATAAATACACAGCATTCCTAAGAAAAGGCATCGTTTTAAGACTGAATAAGAAAGACACTGCTTTTGGAAAGAAACTCACACTACAGAGAGAGCGCTCTGCGAGCAAGGTTTTAGGATGATTTTGTTTCAGGAGTGGTCATTGTGTATCACCACTCTGTCACATCAGTGCGTTGAAAAAGAGAGAAATGGAATTTTATAACTTATTTTAAAATCTCCCAAGACTTTCGATGTGTTTTGAACACATTTGTCAAAAATACTCAACAAGTAACACCTTCTGATCAGTTTCTGGGAACAGCTGATTGACATCAGTTAAACCAAATTTCAACAAAACACCTGTGCCCAGAATTAACACTTGCCCTTGTGATTTAGTAACCGCAGCCAGGACTGGGCATCTTCCAGGCGGTGCTCTGGCTCCTTGGGAGGTGTATTTTCCCCATTACAGCAGGTATTAAAGCCAAGTGAAGCCAGGTGGTGGCTCACACTTGCAATCCCAGTACTTGGGAGGCTGAGATAGGAGGATCACAGGTTCGAGGCCAGCCTCAGCAACTTAGTGAGGCCCTGTTTCAAAATAAAAGATAAAATATCTGGGCATGGTGGCACATGCCTGTAATCCCAGTACTTGGGAGGCTGAGACAGGAGGATCACAGGTTCAAGACCAGCTTCAGCAACTTAGAGAGACTTGTCCCCTCCCCAGGGCTCTTGAGGAAAGCAGTGTGGTATGGGCTTGATCAAGATTGTACTTAAAAGATTAGGCATGCTTAGACACTATTTTTAGTAGTGTATATTTAGACAGAGCAAGAAGCTTTTTAGTATCATCAAATAAAATAAAAACAAAACTCTCTGAATAATATTTTTAATCTTCATTCCTTTTCCAGTGTCTATTTTTGGTATGTGCAGATGTTTAGTAATTTATCCAACATATTTGTATAGCAGCCATATGTATATAATTTCTATGTAAATAAATGCACATACTGGGTTGACTGCACACTCTCCTTCCTTCCTTCCTTCCTTCCTTCCTTCCTTCCTTTCTTTCTTTCTCTTTCTTTTTCTTTCTTTCTCTCTCTCTCTCTCTCTCTCACTCTCTCTCCTCCCTCCCTCCCTCCCTCCCTCCCTTCCTTCCTTCCTTCCTTCCTTCCTTCCTTCCTGGAGGGTGGGATTCATCTGTGGCCCAGGGGAAGCTAGGGAGCAACTTGGGAGGAGGACAGTGCCCTTTTGAGGCCACTTTGGAAAATGCAGCCTCAGAGTCTGGTGGGGAGGCTGGACACTGAGCCAGACCCAGCTCAGAAGGAGGTCAGGGTCGGGGAGGCTCCAGAGATTTTTTAGAGAAAGCAGAAGGGCAGGCTCTGGTGACAGAGGGGTTGGGGAGAACTTGGGAGGCATCCACACTGCTGCCCAGGACCCTGTCCCATGTCACTGAGGTGGGGGGGGGGTGCAGTGGAAGGGGAGGAGCAAGTTTGGGGGCAGTTGAGTTTTAGGTGGAGCCCCTGCAGGAGAAATCAGAGACCAAGGCCCAGGGAGAGAAAGAGGAGCCAAGGACTGGGCTTCCTCTATGCTCTCTCCCCAGGGTAAAAATGTCTCCAAAGGCCCATTCAGGGCCTCCTCCTGACTAATTGTCCCCTCACAGCCCAGCTGAGCCAAGGAGGGCTCAATGCCAGCAGTCAGTGTGGGATGGCCAAGGTCCCAGGTCTCGGGGCCACTGGGTCTGCAGGTTGCCCTGGTAACAGGCTCTGTTGTGATGCTTCACAGAGCCAGGGGTCTGTTAGTCAGAGCTACACAGGAAGGGGTCATCATGTCCCCTCTGGCCCTGGAAGACCTGGCAGGCCAAATCTGGACACGCCTGGGAGTGGTCCTAGGACGGGTCATTGTCTGGTGGGGCCTAGGGGTAGAGAGAGCAGTCACAGGGATGAGCTTGTCCAGCAGACTCCCCGCTGGGCTCTTAGCCCCAGCGTTGCTCTGCAGCTCTTTAGCACTCTGTGATGGCAACAGCAGGCAAATCAGACCATGCTCAGTGGGGGTGGGGTCCCTGCCCATCGCTTGATATGGGACATCATGGGGGCACCAGCACAGCTGGGGCTCAGCCTTACAGACACTGTCATCCCTAAAGCCACCCCCTTGGAAGTTTCCTGCACTCATGCCATGGGGCAGCCTCCATTCATACAGACCCTGCAGGACTCTCTGTGGGTTACCTCAGAGCCACAGGGCGAAGGCCACTTCCTTCAGCTTAGGGCTGGAAGAGTCTAGAGTACCCTGGGATATACGATTCTCAGTCTCCCCATTGTCAGCTCAGGAGACCCTCCCCACCTGCGTCCATGGAGCCCACCTCCCTCAGCCCCCACGGCCCTGACCCCATCCACCTGGCTTTGCACTTGCTGTCCTGATTGCAGGGGACACCTTCTTCCTTGGGCTTGCCTGTCTCATCCTTCAGGCCTAGCTCCAAAGTCACCTCCTGCTGTGCGGGACCTCGTGACTGAAGGTGGTGATAGGCCCTGGCCCAGCCTCCAGGAACAGACTTCTTTCTCCCCACCAAGACTGGGAGAGGCTGTGGGGTTAATGTCCCAACATGGGGTCCCTTCCCTATTGTGGCCCACCCTGACCCGGGAAGCCCCAGCTGAAGGTGCTGTCTCAGAATGACCGGCCAGCACAGCCTCGGGGAGCCACTTCCCTCCCCAGCCTCAGTTTCCTCCTCGGTGGAAGGAGGGCGCCAAGTGACCTCACAGGTCCACGACACAGCTGGCTCCCATGCTTTGGATCACATGTAAGGAATTGTTATTTTTGTTATCTACAACGTGGGCGTCTCTTGTGGGTTTTTTGGGCTGTTTGATGAATAATCCTAGGCGTGGGTCACACCCACTTCCCTCACCCCTCCTGTGGGTTGGAGAGGCGAGGAGTCTGTGTGGGGGAAGCCACGCCCTCCGGGAACCTGCCCCTCTACTTGAATGTCAGGAAGCCCAGCAACAGCACAGCAGACCTGAATCACTCGGCCGCCCCTCCCCGTCCCCCGGGAGCCCCAGGAATAGAACCAGAGCCCTTCCAAGAAGCAGTGCAGGGGGGGAACCAACAGGCTCCAACTGGAAGCTTGCCTCTAGTCATCCTAACTCTTTGGGTGACTTGGAGCAGATCACCAGACCTTCCGGAGCCACATCCTCATCCTTATGATTTCCCCAGTCCTCCCTCCGCGATGCTTACTGGCCTGAATCACACTATCTCCCCGGCCTTATGGTTTTCACCATGCCGTTCTCCCTCAACCTGGGCGCCCCTTCCATTATTTTGGGCCCAGCTTCTGCCTCTAGGAAGTGTTCCCAGGTCCCTCACCTGGAAGGGACCTTCCTCAGCACCCAGCAGGCATCCCGTTAAAGATCCCAAATAAGAACTCAGCCTCAGGATGTGCTGGGGACAGCGGCTGGCTCTTCATTGGCATCATCTCATTTTCCTCTGTTTCACAAAGAGGAAACGGAGGCTCGGGGAGGCTTACTAACTTGCCCTCAGTAATTTGCAGGCCTAGGATTGAGGCAAGGTGACACAAAAGTCCATGCCCTTGCCTCGTGCCCACACCCGTCCCACTTCCAGCCTCTCCTTGAGTTAGGACAAACGAAGTTAAAGTCCTTGAGGAAAAGTGAGGTTAATAAAAAAAAAAAACTAACCAGAAGTTACCCGTGTCTCTCCCAAGTTTTTTTCTCCAAACTTCCAGTGTTATAAACTTCCTCTTCTAGCAGAAAGATGTTTCCTAAAAAACAACACACTCTCAGTGAGCCCAAAGGCCTGGTAGGCACATGGAGTCCAGTCTCCTCACGGGGATCTTTATGTGTATGTGGTACTGGGGATTGAACCCAGGGACATTCTACCACTGAGCTACATCCCCAGCCCTATTTTATTTTTATTTGAAACAGGGTCTTGCTAAGCTTCTGAGGCTGGCCTTGAACCTGTGATCCTCCTGCCTCAACCTCCCAAGTACTGGGATTACAGGTGTGTTGCATCGTGCCTGGCACAAAAGTATCTTATTTCGATGATATCCAATGTCTTCAGGTCTTCTGGGCACCTCCTGCTGGCCCAGCTGACAATTTCCCTAAGCGCCGAAGACTGTGTTGATAATGATGTTCATGTGGTAACGCCATGCCATTGCCACAACAGCTCAGCAATGTGGGAACTACTGTCCTGTCACTAGGGGGGAAACTGAGGCACAGAGAGGTTTATTGGCGACCTAGACAGATCTACCTAATCCTGACACTCTTGCTTTTAACCTGCCAACCAAGGACCTCCTGCCCTCACTTTCCCGGGGCTGTCTCTCCGCCGTGGTCAGGGCCCTCTGCTGGGGTTGGAGGGGAAGCACCGGGTCTCTTGCCGGGGACTTGGAGGCCCCGCAGGGCTTTCTCCGTTCTGGGGGCCACAAAGTTTGGCTGACCCTTAGCACCTCCTGGTCTGGCTGTGCCCCTGACCACATGGACTATGGTGCTCCACTAATGTATCGGAGGCAGCCATTGAGGAGAGTCTGGGCGTGAGGTCACGAGCCTGGGGTCTTCCCCTGCCACTTTGCTGTGACTCACTCTCTAGGCCTCCTGGGGATTGTCTCCCAGGTGAAGCGAGGGTGTGGAGGTGAGCGGGCAGGTGGCGGCCTCACTGGAAATGAGCTGGTCAGAGACGGGGGTGGGGGGTAGAAGGAAGCCTGTCCTGGGAGACTCACCAGTCAGGGGCAGGTCAGGAAGACAAGGCAGGAGGGATGGAGAGCTAGGGTGCTCCTCTGTGTGTGGGGAGCAGGAAACCTCAGTGATCTTTGCTCCCTTCCTGTGGGCAGGAGAAGAGAGCGCTTTCCCCTTTGGAATGTGCCCCTCTGCTCCCCCCCCCCGCCCCGCGCGCTGCAAGACGTAGACTTCCAGCATTTGGGCTGAATTAAGAGCTTCAGCCGTCAGCTGTCTCTGAATCACGGGCTGCTCTGACCGAGGTGGGGTGGGGGGAGCAGCAGGAACCGCATCATCGAGGCTGGTTTCATGCAGGCTCTGGGGAAGTTTGGGGTGCACAGGGCAAGCAGGCTCTAGGTCTACCCTGACTTCTCTCACAGCAGTTCCCATTATTTGCTTTATAAATTGGGTTCCTCTTATTTCAAGCAGAGAGAGGAGTGTGTATCCAAATAGAGAAAGGAAAAAAAAAACACCCTCATATCCAATGTTCTCTTTTATAATGTTCTGGAGAAGTCACAAGCCAGACAGTGGGAGGGTGGGATTACAGCCTTGTCTGCTGGGCTCATTAGTGCATACCTTTATTCACTAATTAATTCAACACATATGCATCAAATGTCCTCCCTGTGCCAGGCATGGTGGTGACTAGGAGAATTCACTGGAAGCCAAAATAGAATCCCTGTCCTCAGAATTTAAAGTCTAAGGAATGACATGATTAATAACAGCTCACATGGTAGCAGTTATTACCATGTGCCATGTACTTTACAAATGTCTCTGTTGACAACCCTATGAGGTACATAAATTCCCAATTCACAGATGAGGAAATTGAGGTATAGATAGGTGACACAATATACCTAGGGCCAGGTAGTTAGTAGGTGGTGGAGCTGAGATTTGCACCTTGGCTTAGAATGTATGCTAATTTATACTCCATCAAATAGATAAATATGGTTCATAACCCATGGTACTATCTGTTTTACATACATACAGGGGAACCTGGGTATGATGAGGTCAGGGAGAGGAGGCTGTTGGCCAAGACTTCCATAAAGAAGTAATGCTTGAGTTTAAGTGGAAGGACAACATTTACAGGCGATTGATTTTCCACGATGTTGCCAGTATCTTTCAGTAGACTTCTCAACAGATGATGTTGGGACAACTAGATATACACATGCAAAAGAATGAGGCCAACACCCTACCTCATGCCATATACAAAAAGTAACTCAAAATGTATCCAAGACCTAAATGTAAAAGCTAAAGCTTTAATACTCTTAGGATAAATTGTAGTTGTAAATCTTTGTGACCTTGGATTAGAAAATGGTTTCTTGGATATGATACTAAAAGCAAAGGCAACCAAAGGAAAAGTAGATACATTGGATGTCATCAAAATCAAATACTTTTGTGCCAGGTGTGGTGGCACACACCTGTAAGCCCAGCTACTTGGGAAGCTAAAGTAGGAGAATCATAAATTGGCGGCCAGCCTCAGCAACTCAATGAGACCCTATCTCAAAATTAAACTAAATTAAATGGGCTGGGGATACAATTCAGTGGCAGAGTGCTTGCCTAGCATAAGGGAGACTCTCAGTTCGATCCTTAGTACTGCCAGTAAAAGGAAAAAATAAATATTTTTGTGCTTCCAATAAAAATCATCAAGAAGCCAGGTGTGGTGGTGCATGCCTGTAACCCCAGTACTTGAGAAGTTGAGACAGGAGGATTGCAAGTTTAAGGCCAGCCTCCACAACTTAGTGAGACCCTGCTCAAAATAAAAAAATAAAAAAGGGCTGGGGGTGTACCTCAGAGGTAGAACCCCTGAGTTCAAACCCTAGGACCAAAAATAAACAAAACCCCCAAAACATCAAGAGCATAAAGCCATAATCTACAGGACAGGAGAAAATCTTGTAAATTATATACCTAAGAAGAGACTTGTATCTAGCATATATAAAGAACACTTACAACTCAATAATAAAAGACAATGCAATTGAAAAATGAGCAAAGGACTTGGAAAGACACTTCTCCAAGAAAGACTGTGCAAATGGTCAATAACACATGGAAGACACTCAGCATCACCAACCATCAGACAGATACATCTCAAACCACAGTGAGATATATCTCACACCCACTATGATGTCTGTAACCAGGAAGACAATAAAAAGTGTTGATGAAGGTGTGTAGAAAATGGAACCCTAATATGAGGCTGGTGACAATGTAAAATGGTAGTCTCTGAGGCAAGCCAACTATTGGTTCTTCAAAAGATTTAAACACAGGGTTACCATGTGATCCAGCAATTCCACTCCTAGGAATTTTCCCAAGAGAAATGAAAACATACACCCACACAGCAACTTGTACGTGGGTGTTCATAGCAGCATTATTCATAATAACTAAAATATGGAAACAACCCAAATGTCCATCAACTGGTGAATGGATAAATAAAATGTCATGTCACCCATACAACAGAATATTATTTTGTAACACAGATAATGATGTACTGACCCATGCCGCAACGTAGATGAATCTTGAAAATATGCTAAGTGAAAAAACCCAGTCACAAAAGACCACATGTTGTACAATTCCATTTATATGAACTGTCCAGAATAGACAAAGCCATAGAAACAGAAATTAGATTAGTGGTTTCCTAATTGGGAGTGGGGAAAAGAGTATGGAATTTCTTTGGGGGGGTGATGCAAATATTCTAAAATTGACTGCTGTGATATTACCCAACTCTGTGATGTACTAAAAAACCATTGAATTAGACATTTTAAATAGATATGAACTATATCATCAATAAAGTTTCTATTTTTTTGTGGTACTGGGGATTGAACCCAGGGGCATTTTACCTCCGAGCTATACCCCCAGCCCCATTTTTTATTCGTTATTTTGAAACAGGGTCTCGCTAAGTTGTGGAGGGCCTCACTAAGTAGCTGAAGCTGGCCACAAACCTGGATCCTCTGGTCTCAGCCTCCCAAGTAAAAGATGGATAGATGGCAAGGAATTAACTATGGACATGGAAAGGGCTGGGGTTTGGGGTGTGTCCTCTAAACTAAGGGAACTGTGTGTGCAAAGACTCTGTGGCTGGGAGCCTGATATGTTTAAGAAAGCAAAGGAGACCACGTGACAGGAGCTAATAGGGCAAGAGAGAAAAGATGGGAAAGATGAGGCTGAAGAGCCGGCAGGGTTGGCCATCCAGGGCCTTGGGGACCCAGGCAGGACCATGGGGTACATGGAGGCAGGCAAGCACAGGGAGGCCCTCACAGCAGTGCAAGCGGTGGCATGTGGCTCGCCATGCTCACTCAGGCCATCCTGCCCTTCCCCTCTTCATCCATCCGCCCAGGGGACCCCAGGACAGGACGCGGGTCCTGGAGGACCTACAGGGGTCTCTTGTCCTAAGTCTCTGTGGAGTCTAGTTATGGCTTTGCTGCTCGCTGTCTGTGTGGCTTGGGCAGGGATTTCCTCTCTCCTGCAGAGCTCTAGTTTCTGCATGTGCACACACAGCCAGCCCTGCTCTCCCTTCCTCACAGGGCCATGGCGAGGGGGGGCATGCGGTGGGGTCTGGAGCTTTGTAAGAAAGGTTGAAAGGCAGTGACCTATCTGCCGCCCTGCCTTGCTTCTGCATTCCAGGTCTGAGCCCAGGGCTCTCTGTGGCCCATGGGGTTTGCTGCAGACCTAGCTGGCTCTAATCCCCAGATTGCAGGGGGAGACTCCAGGCTCCTCCAACACCTGGGCCCTGCAGGGAATGCCGGGGTGGGAGAGCCAGAGCTGACCAGAGCTGACGGGCTGTGTCCCAGTCCCAGGATCTGAGTAGTTGCATAGGGAGGCAGGGCGGCGCGTGGACTCCTTGGAGAGAAGTGGAGGCTGGGCCTTGACAACTGGAGTCTGTTTGCTTGTTCTTGGAACAGACACTGAGGCCTTCTGAGCAAACTTAGAGAGCATTCCAGACTAACACTGGTTCTGGACTGAAAGAGGCGGCTGGGAGCTGTACACGAGGCCCCGCGGTAGCTTAAGGGTAGTGAAAAACACAGAAGCCCCCCAAAATCAGAGCGGGAGGAGTGCGGGAGGCCTCTGTCCAACCTCCATGCTGCATACACAGAACAGAGGCCTGGAAAGTGCAAATCTTCTGCAGTTACAGGGACGGGCCAGCTTGTAGACACAGGATGGACGGGGTGCCCTGCAAAGCCGCAAGGTCCCAGATCCCAGCCCTGAGGCTCCTCTTTCAGCCGCCTTCAGCATCTTCCCTTGTCCTGGTCACCCCACCGAGTGCTCCCTGGTCCTGGCCCCTCTCACTCTTCCTTGCCCCAGCCCTTCACCTTGACCCCTGACCTGGAGCCTGCATTCCCAGGGCTCCAGGGTCAGGGTCAAGCCCTGGCTTTCACTGGCTGGCCCTGAGCCCAGCCAGAGTCCAGCCACTGGGTGACCAGGTCGTGTGCCTGACCCCGCTTCTGCTCCCCGCCCTCTGTTATCCACCAGTGACAGACACCATCACCTACTATGTGCTGGCCAGCTAGACAGCTTGGGGTTACCCCTTCCCCTGGCAGTCACACACTTCCCAAGGCCATTCCTCCATCTCTGAAATAGACCTCCCCCCCCCTGCTGTCACTGGGCTCCCCCCCCCCCCCAGCCTCCCACCCTCTTGGCCTCTCCAGTTCGACCTCCTCACAGTAGCCAGTGAGCACTGTTCTGATCAGTACCCTCAGGGCAAAGCCCCCCCCCCCCCCGGAAGG
>PVJS01010087.1:0-26867 GCA_004027185.1 Glis glis | reverse complement strand
CAGATGGTGGCACTGAGCCCCTCCTAGGCCCCAACCCCCCACCAATAGTCCCCGTGCAGACCCCGACTGAGAGTCTGTGACACAGGACACAGCTCCTCCCCAGCCCAGGGGCATCTCAGCCCAGGACCAGATCTAACTGGGCTCAGGAAAAAAGTGTGGAAGGAAGAAAGGCAGGCAGCTCGGGTCAGTCACTCATGTCACGAAGAATCTGGAATGTCAGCGTGGAAGGCCCTCGAGGCCACGCTTTTTTAGTTTCACAGATGGAGAAACTGAGGCTGAGGATGAGTGGGCACTGCCACTCTACAGAGTGGCTCAGAGCCAAGACTGAAACTCAGGTCCCTCTGACTCCCAACCCCACGCTCTTCCCCCTGAACCCCGACTGCATCTACCCTCAGGGCAGGCAGGCTGCTCCCCAGGGCTCACGCTGCACCTCTGGATCCTAGAGCACATCATGGGAGCACCTGTGGGGCAGCTGAGCTAGAAGGAGCCTCGCCTGGCCAAGGGGAGCCCCAGGCCACAGGCCCAAGAGCAGCAGGGCCCAAGTATGAAGGGTGACGGGTGGTGGTGGAGGGGAGCATTCAGTGGCGACTTGAAACCCTCATGGGGCTCTGGGTGGGTTGGGCAGCTGGGCCTGAGACTTTTGGGGGCACCCACTGAGCACCCAACCCTTCCAGTACTCTTTTTCTCTTTTTCAGGACTGGGGATTGAATGCTAGGACGCTCTACCACTGAGCTACAACCCAGCCCTTTTTATTTTTATTTTGAGACAGGGTCTCGCTAAGTTGCCCAGGCTGGCCTTGAACTTGTGATCCTCTTGCCTCAACCTCCAGAGTTGCTGGGATTACAGGCGTGAGCCACTGCACCTAGCTCTGTCCTCCTGTCTTTGAAGCTCACTGTAGCTCAGGGGCATAGATTGTCCTGTGATGTGACTCCATCCCCACCCCAGCCTTCACTGGCTGTTCTCTGGCTCTGATCTCTGCTACTCACACGCTGGGGAACTTGTACCAGTGCCCTGACATTCCCATTCCTCAGTTTCCCCCTCTGCAAAATGGAGATATCAACAGTGTTACTTTGTAGGGTTGCTGTGGGAATTGAATGAGTTAATACATAGAAATCCCTGGACTAGTGCCCGGTACGGAGCAAGCGCTCGCTCCTGTGCAGGGACTTGGCTTTGGTCACATAGGCAGGTGAGCCTTGCAGGGTGGGCTCCCTGCTGCCCTCTCATAGGACATCTTCGCCAACACATGACAGAAAGGCTCTTTGAGCTCCTTTGAGGTGACTTAAAGGGACGTGTTGAGGGAAAAGCACACATCCGGGGTGTCAAGGAAGAGGACCCCAGGCTGGTCTCTGGCTCTGGCTCTGGCTGCTGGCGACAGGGCTGCGGGGGAGCAAGGGCGGAAGGCCCTTTCATTGTGAGTCTGCTTTGTGTCTTCCCAGGGCTGGTCCCTCCATCCAGGGCTGCTGGGCAGGAGAGTTTACATTCCCAAGTACCCCAGACAGCAGCTGATAAGGCCGTCTCTTCTCTGGTCTGGGAGCCCAGACTTATCTCTCTAGATAGGGTGGCTGGCCAGGGCTGGGGGAGGGAAGCCAGCCTCCTGGTTTCTGAGACGTAGAGCCAGATGCTCAGGTGTGGGGAGCCCACTGGCTCTGGCCTGCTCTTCCCAGGCCCTTCCTGGCCTGGCTTCTGCCTCCGCTTCCCTCCTTCCCTCCACCCCACTCTTCCTGGACCAGAGTCCACCAAGGCCCACCCGGCGCCCTCCACTTCCTCCCACATCTTGGCTGTCTATGAGCAGTCTGAGGGCAGGTCCTCCTGGGGTGCAGAGCTGGCACCTCAGGCCTCACACCCAGCAGGGCTCCTCTCTTCCTAGGGTCCCTGAACACCCCTCTCCACCGGCCCCCCCAACCCCACTGGGAGTGAAGGAGGAGGCTTTGAGGCTCAGCTTGGAATGTAAGAAGTGGGTGGGAGCCGGGCATGGTGGTGCATGCCTGTAATCCCAGTACTTGGGAGGATGAGACAGGAGGATCACAGGTTCAAGGACAGCCTCAGCAACTTAGTGAGACCCTCAGCAACCTAATGAGACCCTGTTTCAAAATAAAAAATAAAAATGGCTGAGGTGTAGCTTGGAGGTAGAATGCCCCTGAGTTCAATCCCCAGTACCAAGAAAAAAAGGAAAAAAGGAAGAAAGGAAGAAAGGAAGGAAAGAAGAGGGTGGGGATTGACTCCAGGTTCCACCCACAGCTTGGGGTGGGACACAAGGGAGGGGCTCACCTGTACCTGGCTGGGGGTGACCAGGAGGAAGAGGAGGGATGTTCCTCTTACCTGAAACTTAGTGCCTTGAAACAATGACATTTATTTTGTTCTCACATCCCCATTTGGACAGTGCTCCCAGGGGATGGTTCCCCTCTGCTGCGCCTGACACGGGATGGTGTGAAGTCTGGGAGCTGGGACTGCTGGAAAAGCCGTTCACTCAGATGCCTTGCAGGGGAAGCCTGCGGTCAGCTGCGGCCTTAGCCAGGGCTGTGGCCAGAACACCTACAGCCTCTCGGTGTGACTCCGGCTTTCCCACCATCTGGTGTGTAGCCCCGAGGGGGAGCATTCTGCGAGAGAGGACAGGGACAGGTGGAAGCTACATCAGCTCTTAGGAGTGAGCCTAGAGGTTGTGCAGAGTCACTTCTGCCGCATCCTGTTCATTGAGGCAGTCACAAAGTCGTGCCCAGTTTCGAGGGGAAGGGCAACGGACCCTACCTCCGCATGGGAAGTGCCAAGGTATAGAACCAGAGACACTCCTGAGGCGAGTCTTGGGAAAGTACCTGCTGCAGAGACGTCCTCTCCGGGCCTTTCATCGGTGGTACCATCAAGAAAGACACTTTTGGGGGCTCTACCAATACTGTCCTTCTCAAGCAGACGTTGGAAGCATGGCCCTAGGTGGTGGGAGGGGGCGAGATGGTGACTGGCCATCTCTTCTCCTGAGTACTCAGTGCACGCCAGGCCCTCCACTGGGCACTGCAGGCCTTGTGTCATTGGGTCCCAGCCTGGACATATGCAATGGGCAGGGTAGCCCCTGCTTTGAAGGTGACTAATGTGATGTACCATGCCACAGGGAGTCATCGGGTGCTGAGGCTTGAAGCCAGGTCTGTGGTCCACAGGCCCTGCTTTTGCCCCACGCACCAGCTGCCTCTGGGGTAAGATCGGGAAGGCACCATGGGGTGAGGGACTGAAGCTCCCTAACCTTGGGCAGGTCCCTTCCTCTCTCTGAGCCTTAGTTCCCCCATCTGTCCGGCAGAGTCATAACCTCTATATCACAGACTTTTAAAAAACAATGAAATAAAACAATCTCAGTTACAGGCTCGACACAGCCTCTGGTTCATCATAGGTGGGACCCAGACCACCCAGCCCCTCCCTAGACAGGTCCTGCTAGGGCGGGGCAGAGCACATCTGTAGGAGAATGGACCTTCTGCCTCTCGCCAAGGGGGAGTCCCCAGTTCCTGTTGGCTATTTTTAGGCCTGTGTGGGCAACCACAGAACCACATGTGGGGTTTACCACGGCCCGGCCAAGCCAGGAAGAACAAGCAGACACTTCTGATGATGGAGGTTGGGCATCTGAAGTCAGCATGGACCTTGATTTCTCTCCAACACCCCCAGGTTGACTTCAGATAGTCAGAGAGCCTCAGTTTTCTTGTTTATAAGATGGGGATAATAGTAAGCACAGTGGCCCACACTTGCAGAGCTCACTCTCCGCCAGGTGCTGTTTGAACATCTCCTGGTCATCTTCTCAGTGAGCTGAGGTGAGGCTGTCTGTGAGGGAGGCTGGAAGGGGCAGAAGCTGCTGGTCTAGAAGAGAGGGCAGCTCCAGCCCTCCCAAACAGACTGGAAGGAAGGCCACAAGGATTAGACAGGATTATGGATGCAGTTGTCTTTCTTTCTTTCTTTCTTTCTTTCTTTCTTTCTTTCTTTCTTTCTTTCTTTCTTTCTTTCTTTCTTTTGTGGTACTGGGGATTGAACCCAGGGGCATTTTACCTCCGAGCTATACCTCCAGCCCTGTTTTTTTGTTCTTTATTTTGAAACAGGGTCTCGCTAAGTTGCGGAGGCCTCACTAAGTAGCTGAGGCTGGCTGCGAACCCGGATCCTCCAGTCTCAGCCTCCCAAGTACTGGGATTACAAGGGTGTGCCACCATGCCCGGCTTAGCGGTTGTGTTAACTTGTAAACTAGAATGTAAAGTACAGGCCAGGGACAACTGAGACCAGGGGCTTAGAACCATGTCCATGCAGACGCCCTGGGTCCTTACACCCCAGCCCTTGGCCAGAGCACTTCCCATTCATTCACTTGCTTTCCATGCAGAGGGTCCTTGTAAAACCTTATTTTGGCTCCTTCCTAAAAAAAAAAAAATCAAAGGCTTTGAGAGCCACTGCAGGGTGTATTAAAGACCAGTGTCCCCACCTCCCCAGGACAGACTGCGGGGACTGAGGCCCTAGGCATCCCAGCCTCTCTCACCAGTCTGGTCCCCAGCAATGGCCGTGGGAGGCCTCAGCCCAGTCCTCAGAGGAGCCCAAACCTCAGGCCTGCCTCTTCTGCTCACATGGTACTCTGCCATTTGGACTTTTGGGATCCAGGAAACCATGTTCCTGGAAGAGCCAGCAGCCATGGTTAGGATTCAGAAGCTCTGTAATTCCCCAAGAGGGAAAGAAAGAAAGAAAAGAAAGAAAGAAAGAAAGAAAGAAAGAAAGAAAGAAAGAAAGAAGAAAGAAAGAAAAAAAAAAGAAGTGTGTGTGCATATCCAGATAGCCCCTGCTGCCACATGCACTCACACACCACATGTACCACACAGACACACTCCCCACACAATACCCCTCTACACAGGCTTGCAGATCTCCAGCACACGTCTACACAGGCAGACAGGCATATGCACACACACAACACACCTATCTATATTCCTACATTAAGATGCACCTACCAAGTAGACACACACCTTCCACAAACATACGCACATATCCCATGCATTTAAATAAATTAACATAAATACGCAAACATGATTTATGCAAAAAGGACAAACATATACATATTTACATGCACCTAATCATCGTACATTTCTGTGTGTAAACAGGTACATATATTCCATGTATTAGCATTGTGAAAGACCGTATACAAATAGACACTTACACAAGCACATACATGCCCGTGCAAACATGAGAAGACAAATGTACTTCATTTATGTATGTTCATGCCCAATAACAGTCAACACAGAAGCATAAGCATCGTGCATATATCACACCACCACACATCACAGGCATCTGCACATCCATATGTGAACCCCTGTGCACACCCCCGCATCACCCGCACACCCATACCTCCACATGTACAAGCTCACCACCACTGCACGCTGTGTGCACACTGCCTTTTCTGGCTTCTTTGCTGCAGAGCGATCCTGCAAAGGTGCAGAGACATAAACACCTAGTTCCACTGCACCTGAAAACCCCCAGCCGTAGGTGCGTAGGAGGGTGAGCCAGCCGCCCTCCCTGCAGGGGGCACAATGGAAAGTATGATCCGAGATGACTTTTGCAAAGATGAGGGTTTTTCCCACCCTGTTACTTCACTGTGTCAGGTGTGACCAGGGCCGCCATTGCTAATCGGACCACTGTGGGCTTCTCCGACCCTTCAGGACATTCAGGTCCAACAGGAGAATTACATGTACTTCATTTACTTGGCAATGAACGAACCAAAGCCTGGTCCCTGCTCGGTGCAGGCCCTGTGCTGAAAGTGGGGGGAAGAGAGAGGAATTGGGCCTGGACTGGGCGGTGGGGCTCATGGTTGGGAGGAGGGGTGGGTGGGCTCTGTCTGAGCACTAGGACAAGTCTCTAAAGATGTATTCACTTGACGACCCACTTGGCAATTGGTCAATTTTCCAATTTGTGGAATATACTGAATTTATTAAACTTACCATTAATTTTTTCAAGTCAAAAGCATGCAACAACTATATTGGATAGATTGGTATTTGCTTTCATTTTGTGTGCATAATAGCACCTTAAGGAATTTTAGATGGTCTAAAGCTAAGGGTCAGAGTGTAGTTTAGTTTAAGGGAGGTACTTAATGTTTGTAACTGGAGAGGAACTTTATGGGGACATGCTCCAGGAACAGGGCCTTTTGGGAGCCTTTTAGCATGACAGGCTTTCTGGGACCACCTGACACCAGGTGCCATGTGACCCATACCTGGTTCTCCTTTGACTTGCCCTGTGACCTCGATATCTTCATGTATAAAGAGTTCATCTTTTTTTTTTTTTTTTGCGGTACCAGGGATTGAACCCCGGGGGCATTTTACCTCCGAACTACACCCCCAGCCCTATTTTTTATACTTTATTTTGAAACCGGGTCTCACGAAGTTGCGGAGGGCCTCACTAAGTTGCTGAGGCTGGCCGCAAACCCGGATCCTCCGGTCTCTGCCTCCCAAGTACTGGGATTACAAGTGTGTGCCACCACGCCCGGCGCTAAAGAGCTCATCTTTCGGACCTTGCTGACATTCAGTGAGACCCCGGAGCTTCCTGTGGCCTCCTTCCCCCCATGTGGCCAGGATCCGGGCCACCGGCACTAGAGAAGGTGCTGACTCTGTCAGAGGTAGCCAGCCTTGCTTGGAATTCAAAAGGCATCACGTTGGTGCCTCTGTCTGAACCATGACATTTCTGGGTCCTGTCCCCAGCCTCAGGCAGAGGGGCCTATCTCCAGTGAGGGGGGAATGGGGCTGAGGCGGGTGGGGCCCAACTAACTTTCCTTTCCTGGTAATGCGCTCGCTAGCCTCATTTCCTTTTTCTGAGGGGAAATGCCATTGACATCACACAAGTGGATTTTCAGCCAGGCCAAATGAGAACTCGTGATCCCCTCGCAGGCAAAAGGATGCACGCGGGGGCTGGCCGCAAATCTGTCCCAGGGTAGATCTGCAGGATCCCTGATCTGAGGCTCCTACCTCTGGCTTTACACATGGGGCCACCTAGGTGGGAGAGGGCAGAAATATGGCTCTGGTTCCACAGCCAGACAGCAGAGCTGGGTCAGAACCCAGCTGCCTCCCAGCCCAGTGCTCTAGTTGGGGGGAGGGGTGGTAACCTGCCCCCTCTTCCCATCTTAATAATGGCACCAGCACCTGCCAAGTTGCCCAAACCAGAAACTCCACCTGGGTCCTCCTTCCACACCCCCTCTTCTTGCAGCAACATGCTTACCTGTCTCCTGCCTCTGTCCCCTGCCTCTGCTCAGTCTGGGCTTCCTTGTCCCTCTCAAGGGGATACCCTGCCTGCGCTCGGGTCTCTATACACAGCAGGCCTCTTCCTCTGCCCAGCTGCCTAGGTGCCCTTGTAAAAGCATAGAGTCCACCATGTTGCTCCCCAGCTGCGACCCTTGCAGGGCTCCTTGGCGGGGGCTCAAGTCCCTCCATTCTACTCCCTCCTAGCTCTCTGATGCTAGCCCTGGCAGCCCCTTTGCTCTCTCGATGCAGAGATGGCTGCCATCCCGGATTGCGCAACTTTTTGCATTTGCTTGTGCTGTTTCCTCTGCTGGGAACTCCTCCCTCGGCCTGAACATGCCTGCTTATAGTCACTCCTGCGGAAAGCACAAAGCACGGTGGTTCCAGATCCTCCTCTGCCCTCTGCCTTGGAGGGAAGTGATCTCTTTAACCTGTATGTTTAAGTCTCCCCCACCTCCTTGAAAGCAGCAAAGGCATTTTATTGTGGAAAGTTTCAAGCAGATGACAAAAATAGAACAGTGCAAAGAAACCCAAGTTTTCCTCACCCAGCTTCAACTTGCACTGAATCATGTCTCCCAGCCCCCCCCCCAGATTATTTGGAGCAAATCCAAAATGTCAAGTAATTTTATCCATAAATATTATAATCTGTATTTCTAAAAGATAAAGGCATGATCAGAAATTTTGAATAATCACTTTTTTATCATCAAATACTCAATAGTATTTAAATTTCCCCAACTGTCTCATAAAAGGTCTTTTAAAGTTGGAGGTTTTAAACTGGGCATGGTGGTGAATGCCTATAATCCCAATATTTGGGAGGCTGAGACAGGAGGATCACAGGTTTGTGGCCAATCTCAGCAACTTAGCGAGGCCCTCTGCAATTTAGCAAGACCCTGTTTCAAAATAAAAAAATAAAATAGGCTGGGGTTGTAGCTCAGAGGTAGAACATCCCTGGGTTTAATCCCTAGCACCACAAAATAACAATAATAATAATGTTGGAGTATCCAAATTATAATCCAGGTCCATAGACTGCATTTGGTTGTGTCTCTCAGGTCTCTTCAGTCTATAGCTATCTCCTCCCTCTCATTTTTTCTTGAACTTATTTGATGAATAAACCAGGTTGTTTGTTCCATGTAGTTTTCTGGACTCTTCTGTTCCATGGTGGGCTTTTTGTTTGTTTGTTTGTTGTTTGTGGTACCCAGGGGCATTCTACCTCTGAGCTACACCCCAAGTATTATTTTTATTTTTTATTTTGAAACAGGGTCTTACTAAGTTGCTGAGGCTGACCTTGAACCTGCAATCCTCCTGTCTCAGCTTCCCAAGTACTGGGATTACAGGCATGAACCACCATAACTGGTTCCCATGGTATTATTTAACATATTCTTCAGTCCCTTGTCTTTCCCATAAATCATCAGATAACAACTTTATTAGATTCAGGTTTGAAGTTTGGGCAAGAATACTTCATAGGTCGCATGTGTACTTTCCTCAGAAGGCATTTAATAGTCATAATGCTTGATTATCTCTCTTTTTGTGCTTTTAGAAGTCATTGATGACCTTTGCCTACATTTATTATTTCATTAGGTATTTGTAAAACAATGGTATTTTAATTTCATTGTTCCTTCTTCATTTATTAGCAAGAATATTTCTACAGAGAGAAACTTCTCTCATCAACTCTTTGGTCTCTCTGAGTTACAGTTTGTTCAGAAAAGACAGGGTAAATGCTTCATGCTTTCTTTCTTCGTATCAGTTTTCAGAATAATGAGTTGATTCTCTACCATTCTCCAACGGTGGCCAGCAAGAGTTATTTTGTTGGTAGGTTTTGATTTGTTATTTTTGAACTGTTATCTTGTGTTTTCTAAGTTATTTGATAGGTTTTAATACATTGAGATTATTTTACTTGCTATCACTCAAATTGTTCCATCTTTGACCCATGAGGACCTCTTTTATTGGCTTCTGAGTCCTTTTGACCTGACCCTAGTAGTATCACATAACTTCTTGCTTTTCTGGTATGACAAAATGTCCAGGATTGTCTTGTATATTCTCTGCTGATATCTGGAATCAGCTCTGAGAAGCCCTAGTGCTTTTAGAGAGAAATGGTATTTAGAGACCACAAATCTGGGTGGTAAGGGGCTCAATGCTATTTGGTTGGTTTTGCTTCTAGACCTTTTCAGTATGCAGAGATGGGATTTTTTTTCTTAAGAAAACATCTACCATGAGTTTATATTGATATTTTAAATAAAACCTAGAGTTACAAGGCTTTGACTTAAGTTATTTGATTTTATATTTGTTTCTCTTTATTCTTTTTTTTTCTCACCAGCCATATGTGCACACCCATATATATTTATTCTAATGCTGAAAATCTTGCTTGCTGACAATATTGATATGATTACTGGTTCATTTCTCCTACTTTCTTTCTCTCTATATATACTATAAAAATTTTAAACCAGGCCTGGTGGCGCATGCCTGTAATCCTAGTATTTGGGAGGCTGAGACAAGAGGATTTCAGGTTCACAGCCAGCCTCAGCAATTTAATGAGACTTCGTTTCAAAGTAAAAAATAAGTCTAAAAAAGAAGTTGAGTTGGGAGTATAGCTTGGAAGTAGAACACCCCTGGGCTCAGTCCCCAGTACCACACATACTCATACACACACACACTTAGAATAATAATACCAATATTACTAACAATATGGTTACTGAAAACACTTTACAATTTTTCCACAGTTCTTTTGTCGTGTGTGCGTGTGTGTGTGTGTGTGTGTGTGTGTGTGTGTGTGTGTCCTACTAGTCAAGTTACAAGATTTCTAATTCACTTCAAATACATCAACTTCTCATGGTGAAGCTACCAACTCAATACACAGATTCATTTATTTCATTTTGATTTTGATTTTGATTTTGATTTGATAATTTTGATATTGCTTTTGATTTTCCTTTTTATTTAATTTTGTTTTACTTTTACAAAAGGCATTTACCTGTTTCTAAAATTATTCTACAAAATGGGATATAATCAGAGAAATCTAACTTCTGCTTCCATTCCCTTGACCCCATTTTCTCCCTTTTCCAATGGATAACAATTTTTAAATTTTATTTTTATATTTAACTGATTTTTAATTAAAGAAAACATGTACATACTTGTGTATACCCTTCCCTTTCTTTGATAAGTGATGATGTAATACATACATTTTATTCCACTTCCTTTTCTCACCCTGGCGATGATGCCATCCCAGCATACAGAGATTGTTCTCATTCTCTTTGCTAGCTACAGAGTCATACCCCTTGTGGTCAACTAATTCCTTCTAGTGGAAATCTGAGTGGTTTCTAGTTTTTTACTATTACAAATAGCTCTGACATGGATAGCTTTATGCATACATCTTATTTTTGCCAGTGAATCTTTGGAATAAATTCCTAGAGATGAGATTACCAGGTCAAAGGGTACATAGGCAATTTTTCTAGAAATTGTCAAATTCCTCTCCATATAGGGATTGACCATTTCTTATTCCCATCAGACAATATATGAGAGGGTCTATTTTCCCACAGTTGTGCCAATAAAGTATGTTCTTAAACTTCTGGATTTTTGTCATTCCAATAGATGAAAAACAAGTACCTTAGCTTAGATTTAATAGTCACTTCCATGATTATCACTGAGCTTAAACAACTTTTGATATGTTTAGATTCTGATTCACTTTTGAGTCCTGAGTGTCCAGCACAGAGACTGGCACAGATGAAGCCCTTGAGGGGATGGAAAATTCTAGAATAAAGGATCAAAAGAACAGATGAACAAACAAATGAGGAAATGGAGTCTGAAAGAGGATGGCTGACTTTCCCAAGGTCACGTGTCCAACTATCATCAGAATCGGGACTAGAATTGATCTCATCTTTTTCTCCTTGTTTAAGTTTTTTTTTTAGAACAAAATGTATAGAAGTTTATAGCAGGAAGTTAAGAAAGTATAAATATAAAAAATTTGTATCTTTCTACCCCAACCATTTTTAGCATTCTAGTGTAATTTCCTCCTAGTCTTCATCATTTTATTCAGTTTTGATCATACCACATATATACTTTTATATTCTGTTATTTCTTACTTAACACTCTTCCACATGTATTAGTCAGATTTTGTTACTGTAACAAAATACCTGAGGCAGGATGTGTATGGAAAAAACCCAGATTTATTAGCTCATTAGTTTGGAGGCTGAAAGTCTAAACAGCATGGGCCAGCCTTGGGCAAGGTCCTCTGGCAGATGATGGGGGATGGATGATGAAGCACAGGTAGGAGGAAGGATCAGGCCACACACAAGCTAGAGAGCTGGGTGGGGCCAGACTCCAGCTTTCATACTCAGCCTCTCAAGAGAATCACGCAGGGGTCACAGGAGAGCTACCTTACTCCCTTTAGAGGACACGCTCCCAGTTGACCTAAGGACCAAGGTTAACTTGGCCAAGGTTCCACATCAACACCCCAGGGACTGAACCTCCAACACATGAACCTTTGAGGGGACAAACAACATCCAAATCGTAGTGCCACATTAATAGCAACACTGTGCAAACATATTTTAATGGCCATACACCTCTTCATTATTCTAATACATGCTAGTGTGTTTAACTTTTCTGTTACTGCTAGACTTCTAGATTTTTGCTATTATAAATAAGTTCTACCATGTTCATCTTTGTTCCCATCTGGATTCTCTCCCTCCTTAGGACTGATTCTTGGAAATGGAGCTCCTGGAATCGCAGCACTGTGTTCCAAGTTCAGGGTTTTTTTTGGCCACGCTCAGAGGGGAGCGTCGGTTAAGCTTTGCTCCTGTGTCTTCACAGAGCCCCCGCCCTGGCCTGGCTGTCAGTCTGTGATCTTCAGTAAGACACACTCGCACTCAAGGCAGATCAGAAGATGGGCTGAACAGGGCGGGTCAGACCCCACTCAGGACGAGGAATCAGATCTCCTACCATTTACCCTGTGCTCCCTGCCTTCCCGGGGCTGTGGATGGATCACCTGGAGCCAACAACAGAAAGCTGGACAGAGGCAAGGGGAAACCTGGTGGAGGTGCAGGGCAAGCAGGGATGCTGAACAGACGTGGCCTGTGCTTTATGAGCCCTCGCAGGGCAGTGGAGTAGAGCTGGGATCAGATCCTCTCACCCTGCAGAGAGCTCCATGATAGACAGATGCTGGGATCTGGGAAGGCTGCCTGGAGGAAGCAACAAGGGATGTAGCAGTGGAATATAGGTCTTACTAGACAGAAGTGGTTGGGCAGCGGCCTATCACAAGGGGCCCTGTCAGCCTGGTTAGGGATCCCAGATCTTGTCCTATAGGTGGTGAAGCATTGGAATGACAGCCAGGTCTGCATTCAGGATAGTCCCTCTGGCTGCTGTGTGGCAGGCAGGACTGCAGATGGGCAAACTTAGAAACTACCACCCAGTCCAGAACCACAATGGCTGAATCAAAATGGTGGCAGTAGACAAAAGTAAGATGGAGATAAGAGACATCAGGGATATAAAACAGAAAAAGTTATGTCAAGCCGGACATGGTGGCGCATGCCTGTAATTCCAGTACTTGGTAGGCTGAGATAGGAGGATCACAGGTTTGAGGACAGCCTCAGCAAGTAGTGAGACTCTCATCAACCTAGCGAGACCCTGTTTCCAAATAAGAAATAAAAAATCAGGCTATGGGTATAGCCTGGAGGTAGAAGGCCCCTGGGTTTCACCCCCAGTCTCTCTCTCTCTCTCTCTCTCTCTCACTCACACACACACACAAGAAAAAAACAGGAAGGAAGGAAGGAAGGAAGCAAGGAAGGAAGCAAGGAAGGAAGGAAGGAAGGAAGGAAGGAAGGAAGGAAGGAAAAGTTATGTCAACTTATGATCTTTCTGTAGTGGGTGGGGATGAGTTTTGGACCAGGATTAAAATATCTGGGTTCCAGTCCCCACTCAACATGACCTGGGACAGGTCTCAGTTTCCACTTTTGTATCCCATGGAGGCGGCACTAGGTCATCTCCAAGTTTTGGAAACTCTGTGATCCTGAGGCTGTAAAGTGACCAAGGCTCCTGGAGGGAAGAGGAGGGGAAAAACCCAGAGGCCAAGCAGAGGGAGCAGCCTGGGCTGGGCTGGGGTCTTGGGGTCCCAGCTCTCTGTCTCCCCAGTCCCCAGCTCTCTGTCTCCCCTGCAAGATTAATGCTGCATTAATCTTGCAGCATTAATGTCAGTGGGGTGGCTCGGGTCCAGGCCAGAGGCCAGCTGTGAGGAGGGAGGAACTGTCTCTGGCTGGAGGAGCAGAAAGGAAAGAATGCAGAGCTTCCAAAAAGCCGCGGACAAGTTCTTGGCTCTGGCCAGGTGCCCGGGGGTTTTGCAATTGTCCTCCAGGGGGAGGGCAGGCTGGTTCCCCCTCTGTGTATTGGAGACTGTGCGACCATGGGGACACGAAGAAGACTTTGTCTGCAAGTAGGAGCACACCTGCCTCCGATGGGCCACATGAGATGAAGAAATGGGTCAGCTGACGCGCTGCAGGCCAGAGCAGCTCCTGGTATCACGGGCTTTTCTATTCTCCTTTGGCCACAGTTGGTTCCCCTCTGTCACTCTCCTAGGAGTTGAAAGGTGGCTGCCAGTGGCAATGGGGGCTCCATGCTTGCATGTGAATGTCCAGCAGGACAGAGCCAGGGAGGACACCTCTCCTGGCCTTTACTATCTTTTCTGTGGTCTGAATGGAACAACCTGGGTCATGTTTCCAACCAATCGCGGTCTCTCCAGGAATGTCATGTGCTAATTGGCTTAGATTAACTGGGATCATGTGTGAAACCTGAGAGTGGGGAGAACAGAATCAGGGTCCTCTGAGGAAGGGGGAGTGGAATCCATGCTGGGGGAGCAGCCAGCACCTCCTCGTGACCATGAGCTTGCAGGCCCCTGCAGCTCATCCACCCACACGGGCTGGGGCTGGTGATCTCCAGGGAGGGACTCTGAGGCATAGAGAAGCGGGGTGATTTGCTTGGGCCACACAGAGGGTAAGTAGCAGAGCGTGAATTGAAAAAACTATTTAACAAACAAAGCAAGCAGGCTCCAAGTTCCTGACTGGTTTCTCAGGCAATACTGCCAAGATATCTCCTCTGGGATCCCAGGGGCCCCTCTGCCTCCAGCCCTAGCGGGGTGTGCCACTGAGCTTCCGGGAGCTTCCAGGGCCTGGCCAGGAGGGTCCAAGGACGAGGGTGTGGGTTTGTATGCTGGCTTCGAGCTTCTATGCCCTCCTCTGCCAGATGGGATCACAGACCCCACCGTCAATATTTCTTGGCATAATTGTTGGAAGGAGCGAATGCAATGGGGACATAGAGCTTTGCTAACTGTGAAGTGCTGTGGAACCATCAGGCTTTCTTTCTTCTGGTGGAAGAGAGCTTATTCCATGGGCCTCGTCCACAGCAAGTGCTAGAAGACTGCAGGAATCAGGCAGCCTGAGGGGCAGATGAGGCAGCCAAACATGGATTCTTTATTTATTTATTTGTTTATTTATTTATTTATTTATTTTTTGCGGTACTGGGGATTGAACCCAGGGGCATTCTACCTCTGAGCTATACCCCCAGCCATATTTTTTATTCTTTATTTTGAAAAAGGGTCTCACTAGGGTGCAGAGGGCCTCACAAAGTAGCTGAGGCTGGCCACGATCCTCCTGTCTCAGCCTCCCAAGTACTGGGATTATAGGAGTACGCCACCACACCCAGCTGACAGGGATTCATTTGACTGCAAGTGCACAGTCTGAATCACTCATGAACAGGAGAGGAGCAGCCAGAGAGGGGTGGTGACCTGCCCAAGATCACACAGACCTAGAGCCCAGTCCCCTGGTTCCCAGCACTATCTCCTGCACCAAGTCCCAGGGGGTGAGTAAGATCCCCTCCGCAGCCTGGGGTGCCGGGAAGGCGCAGCTGCAGTGCAGTCCGTGCCTGCCAGCACGTCCCCAAGTTTCTCGGGGGCCATTCTTCAGGGGTTCACTGAGGCGAGGCCACACTTCCCCTCGGGCGGCTTCCTGTTTTGACCACACAATAACTCTTGCCGGGACCTGGTGCCAGCTGGCTGCAGCTGTTGCCAAGGCCCTGACTTCTTGTGTGCAGGAGAGGAGAGGTCCTGGCCCCCAGGGAGCAGACCAGGAACCCCACACTCACATGTGGCCTTTGGGCCCCCCTGAATTCAGTCACTCTTTCACATCCTCACCACACACGCAGGCGTCAGGCCTGTCTGGGTACCCAGAACGCAGAGACAGATAAGGCAAGTTTGGTAATTCCATAGACGTGCATCCCGCGCTCTGAGGAGGAGGGCCTGGTGCTGCGAACAAGGGCTATGGATAAGCACGAGATTCACCCTCTAAACTCCCTGACTCACTCTTTATCCTCCCATGACCTTGTGAAAGCTCAGTTTGTCCACAGTCACCTAGGGCAAACGGCTTTGTCCCAAGTCTCAGGGTACATGGGGAAGGGATTCTAAGGATGTAGGTAAAAATAATAAAGATGGGGGATACTGGGGATTGAACGCAGGGACATTCTACACCCCCAGCCCCCTTTTTAAAACATTTGAAACAAGGTCTTACTAAGTTGCTGAGGGTCTTACTGAGATGCTGAGGCTGGCCGCGAACCTGAGATCCTCTAGTCTGAGCCTCTCAGTACTGGGATTACAGGTATGGGCCACTGCCCCGCTCTGCTGTGATGAGCAGTGTGACTGTGAAACACTAACCCACGGTAAGGGATGGAGCTGGGACCTAACCCTGGGTCTTCAGACTCCAAGCCTTGTGCTCCAGGCTGCTTCAAAAGGTGGCCCTCTAATTGGAAGCCCCACCAGATGGAAGAAGCCGTGAGGGGTCCCGGGGGCAGGGGGGTTCCTGCTTAATAAAGTATGTGTGGCGACTGGATAAAGGGAGGGAAAGACTGAGAGTCCTCTGTGTGTTGGGGACACGGCCACACTCATTCCCGCTCTGCAGATGAGCAAGGTGGGCCCGGGAAGGGCCCTCTGAGCACCTCTAAGCGGGGCTGCGGGACCTCGCTCAGGCTCCACACGGCTCATCCAGTTTCACCCCAGGCCCGTCGTGCTGACTGCAGTGGGCATATCACCTTTCTGTTAGGTTCGGCCCAGGGGCGGCTGTGGTGTGGCAGGAGGTCCCTGAGTAGGAGGGGGAGGTGGCAGCATTTACCCTACTCCTCCCCGCATGGCCACAGTCTGGCAGCTGCTGCACTGTGGGGTCACAGCTGCTGGTCGGTCACATCAGGCAGCAACAGCTTCCAGAGATTGCCCTCTGGGTGCTCCTTCCCCTGCCCCGCTCTACCCACATCTCCATTCACCTCTGCAGTTGATCCTCTGGAGGGAGCCTGCACGTTCACAGGAGTCGTGCCTGATGAGGCGCCACAGCCAGACCCAGCTGGAACTTTCCCCCTCACTTCCTGTCTACAGTGTCACCCATCCACACTGGCCTGCCAGGGCAGTGACTTGGCTGCCAGAAGTTGCTCCCTCTGGGGCCTGTGGGATTGTTTTGGGGCCAGTGCTGCTGTGGAGGCGAGAGGGAGCTTCCCAAGGACTGGCACTGGGTCCCGCCATGTCCCCTTCCCCTGCTGGGGCCTGAGGAATCAGAGCGTTCTGCCGGGGGCTCTTGGAGGAGCAGTGGTCTGTCTCCAGCCTTGTCTGACTCCCACTGTAAGCTGGGGGTGAGGGAGGTGCTGGAGACTGGGAGGAGTAGAGGCAGAGGCTCCTTCTGCTGGGCTACAGGGCCCTAGGTGTCCCCCAGTCAGGACAGCCTTCTTGGCTCAGCAGCAGGGACAGGTCAGGAAGGAGGGACATGACTGAGGTCACTATGTGGATGTCTCCTAAGTGAGCCTCAAGCTCCACCTCCCTCCTGAGCACACACACAGACCTCCACACCACTCCAGAGACCTCTGTAACCCACGAGAAGCTGGCACCAACACCAACACCATGGCCCTCCGTCAAGGAAAGGACCGGAAGCCTGGCATCAGTCCTGACGTCTCTCCTCTGCTCTCAATGCCTGGCCTCACGCAGGCTCTCCCCAGCCTCTTCTCTACGCTACTCTTCACTCTCCCTTCTTCTCCCCAGGCCAGGTCTCACCATCCACATGAAGCTATGACAGTGGCCTTCCCGCTGGTCTTCCTGACCTCAGGCTGGATCCAATTCACCCTCCATTCGGCAGCCAAAGCGGCCTTCCAGAAGTACAACACTAAGTATGTCCCGTCTGCTTCGATGGAGCCCACATTGTGTGATGTGCTCCAGGCCTCCCTCTTCAACTTTACCTCCAAAGTGAAATGCTGCTGGGCGTGGTGGCGCACACTTGTAATCCCAGTACTTGGGAGGCTGAGACCGGAGGATCACAGGTTCAAGACCAGCTTCAGTTGATTTTAGAGCGGCCCCCTGGGAAAGGGCACCTTCTCCCTGGCTCATCACTGTCTTAGTTTGGGTTCCTCCAGTGCAGTATGAGACAAGGATTTGGTGTAAGTAGTCACTGGGGAGGAGGTCCCAAGGGTCAGGAGTAAGGGGGTGGGGAGAGGGGGACAGGGGAGGAAGAAAATTCAAGGCCAGGGTGTGTTTTATCAGTTTCCAGTGTGGGCAACAGGGCTGCATTCCACCAGGATCCTACAAAACCAATAGAATGAAAGCTAGAAATTGATCTGCTGACTCCAGCCCCCACCAGGTGAGGGCTATTAGGCTTCTGGGCCATGTGGCCTGCCCGGGCAAGCTCCTGTGGTGCCAAAGAGCCTGCAGCAGCTTCAGAAACTTGCAGCTTAAGCTTGGAGTAGATGCTGGCTGTGTGAGGTGACCCTGGGCTGGCAAGGGATTGTCCACCCAGGTGCAGCTGAAATCCAGTGTAAACCAGGGTTGCTGCACAGAAACATTCCTTAACTGGGAAAATACATATGGATTGCTGGAGCTCAGCTGTGCATGAGATGCATGGGTTGCTGAAGAAGAGGCAATGCTCACAGTGCACCTGGGGAACTATGGAATGAGTATGGGCTTTGCTGCCAAACTTCCTGAGCTCAAACCCTGCTTCCGCTGAAACCAGCTGTGGGACCCTAAGCAGGTCACATCACCCTAGAGTCACAGTGACCTCAGCTCTAACATAGGGGCAATAATTTCTACCATATAGAAATGTTTACGAGAATCAAATACACCCCTAGAAATCAATGCATATGGTGGAGACTGATGTTGTATTGCGTTAGTTATGTCAGTCTCTTTCTTCCCACATGAAGCTGGCTGCCCAGACTCTTCCTCACTTGGCTGTCTCAGCAGGATCACCCCCATCTCCTCCACACCTGGCAGTCCCCATATCACCTGGTTACCCAGCAGCCTTGGTGTCCTGCGTGCAGTGTAGGTCTTGCCAAGTGTCAGTGTTGAGCCAGCACACCAGCAATCCACTCCGCACTGCAGAGGACCAAAACGGGTTCTGTGGAAACACAGAAGGAAGAACTGACATTGCATATACGTAGCAATAGCTTACTTTATTGTTATTTCTTCTAAATTCCCATTAGCTGTTGCTATCTTTCCCCCCAAATCCATCTTCTGACCCAGCCACCTTTCTCATCTCATTTTCAACCCTCCACACCCCTCTCTGCCATTTGCAGATGGTAATTAGTTAAGATGACTATCTCCTGAGGTTGTGCCCTATCCAATAGGACCAGTGTCATATAAGAAGGGAAATTTGGGCACAATGACACATACTTGAGAATGTCCTGTGAAGACTGGAGTTATGCTGCAACAAGCCAAAGAACTGTCAGAAACTAGAAGAGAGGCCTGCATGGATCCTTCCCTAGTGCCTTAGAGGGAGCACGGCCCACCTGACACCTCGATCTTGAACTTCCAGCCTCCAGAACTGTGAGACAATCAGTCGTGTTGTTTCAGCTAGCAAACTAACGCACCACCAAAAAGGACAACTTATTTTTCTGATGCACATATAGTTTTTGCATCCTCCCTTTCGAGTCCAGCCTCTGTTGCTCTGCTTATGGGTTGACATTTCTCCACTCCCTGAGAGACTGAGCCCTGAGCAGAGCCTGGTTGTTCTCACTATTGTATCTCCAGGGCCCTCGAAGAACCTGGCCCTCAGAACGCAGGCAGGAAAGGCTTGCTAAAGTCCTCTTGGTAGAGGCAGCTCTGCACTCGCCCTTCAAGGGTCATCCAGATTTGGACAGGCAGCGCTGTCACGGGAAGACACTGGAAAGGGCAGGCTGCCTCTGCAGCCCACCAGCAGCTGGAGCACAGGTACGGCGGTGGCGAGACTTAGAGTAGGGCTGCAAGGTGGGAAATGTGATTGATGTCAGGGCACCGGGTCTTGAGAATGCAATTGGGTAGATAGTGGGGTGGTGGGGAGCCACAGGAAGAGACAGACCGATAGCATGGTTCCAGGAAGATTCTTCTATTATACATAATAGACTGAACCCAGGGAGGTCTGTGGCTGGGGCCACAGTCCAGGTGAGTGATGATGAAGGCTGGAACTTCATGGGTGTGAGGATGGAGACAAGATGAGAGACATTTAAGAGGAAGACCTGCCAGATGATGGCTGATTTGGAGGTATTTTCCCCTTTGGGGTACCAGCCTCCAAGCTCCTCCTCCTTCTGAAGATGCCACGCTGAGAATTTCCATGATGTGGGCAGTGACATATAAGTCACGCCATGCCGCCCCCTCGCTGACGGCTGACACTTCTTGGGAGAGAGCAAAGAAACCAGCTACCCCCGGCCCAGGCTGCTAAGGTTTCTGGTCTACAATTCAAAATGTCAACTGGTGGAAGCAGGTGATTTTTCACCTTTTTAAATATCAAGTTTTTATGATCACTCATGAGCTATACAAGTTAACTGTACAAAAAAAATCTGAAAATGCAATGGCATTGGCTCTTATGGTATAAAGTACAAATTGCATATAGTAAAATAGGACCCTGAATGAGCCCTTATGTAGAATGACCTGGAATATTAGAGATTCAAAAGAAAAAGATTCCATAATCCAGTTTTCTTTTCTTTCTTCCTTTTTTGGGGGGAGGGGTACTGGGGATTGAACCTAGGGGTGTTCTACCTCCAACAGTCTTGCTAAGTTGCTAAGGGTCTCGCTAAGTTGTCAACCTGTGTTTCTCCTGTCCTAGCCTCCCAAGTACTGGGATTATAGGCGTGTGCCATTGCTCCTGGTTTATGATTTAGTTTTCTTCACTGTTTGACCATGACCTCCTCTTCTCTAGATCACTGAAGGGCAAGGTCTAGTTCAAAGCAGAGTAAGAAGGCAGGGTTGGAGGTGGTGGGTAGCAAAATTACATACGTGTTGGGTATGAATCCTCTATAAGGATAAGTAAAAGGAGAAAATTAAAATCACTTGAAATCCTTCTCCCACTCTTATTTTTTTGTGTGAATATTCTCATTCCAGCCCCCCCCCCCGCCATGCATATTAAAAGTTATACTCGGTAATAAAACTGTGTAATAGTCTTATTTTTCTAACAACAGTATCTTTCAGCCTATCCACTGGCTTTTCTTTCCCTCCTCCTGGATGTTGATGTCTTGAGTAGATCTCACAGCTTTTTGGAGGGGTATGTCAGGTATCGATGAAGAGTCTTATTCTCAGTTATTAAAAAAAAAAAGGTCTGGGGCTATAGCTCAGTGGTAGAGCACTTGCCTAGCATGTACAAGGCCCTGGATTCGATTCCCAGTACTCTAAAAAAAAGAAAAGAAAAAAAAAGTCTGCCAAATAAAGGGGCTGCATGAAGTACTTCCTGATGTGGTTTCCTGAGAAAGACACAGCGTCACTTCCGTGGTGTGACTACTGTGATATAATACGAAACATACATTTGGTTTCTTATCCTAGTTCCTAGCATACAGTTCCTAAAACCCTTGAAATCTCCAAGTAATTAGAGTGTTGTTTGCATGCTAGTGAGCTGACTGGTTGGGGACCCCTAGGATGGGGATTGGTCACTAGAAAGACAAAGGCATGATTAAAGGGTTGGGACTGTCAGTCTTTTTCCTCAACATCCAGGAAGGGGAGAGGAGCTGAGGTTGAGTTGATCACCAATGGCCAGTGATGTTGTCAATCGTGCCTATGTAATGAAGCCTCCATAGAAACCCAAAAGGACAGGGTTCAAGGAGCTTCCACATAGCTGAATACAGGGGGGGCTCCTGGAAGGTAGCGCACCCAGAGAGAGTGTGGGAGCTCTGCACCCCTTCCCACATGCCTTGCCCAGTGTGTCTCTTCATCGGTATCCTCCGTAATATCCTTTGTGATGAAGTAGAAATCTAAGTGCTTCCCTCAGTTCTGTGAGTGACTCTGGCAAATTGATCAAACCCAAGGAAGGGATCATGGGAACCATGATTTATAGCAGGTTGGTCAGAAGCACAGGTCGCACCGTGGGACTTGTGACTGGCATATGAACTGGGGACAGTCTTGGGGGCTGAGCCCTCCACCTGTGAGATCTGTCTTCAGGTAGACAGTGTCAGAATCCAACTGCAGTAGAGGACACCCAGATGGTGTCTGCTGGAGGAAGCACTGGATGTTGGGAGGAGAAATTCCCACACATTCTGGTGATCAGAGGTAAAGTATTACATGGTGGGGTACAAAGTGGTATTCCCACCAAACAGGCAGAGCTGATAGAGGCAACATCAGAGAAATCCAAATTGGTCCAGACTCATCAAAACTGTCAGGGAGGATCCGGGTTCACGGCCAGCCTCAGCTACTTAGTGAGGCCCTCCGCAACCTTGTGAGACCCGGTTTCAAAATAAAGAATAAATAGAGCTGGGGGTGTAGCTCGGAGGTAGAATGCCCCTGGGTTCAACCCCCAATCCCCGGTACCGCAAAAAACAAACAAACAAACAAACAAACAAACAAACCTGTCAGTGTCATAGAAGACAATGAAAGGCTCAAGAACTGTTCTGAATTAAAGGACACTGAAGACACACAGAGCCAAAACAGTGCACCATCCTAGATTAGGACCTGGATCAGAGGGAAAATCGCTATAAAGGATGTTATTGGGGAATGTAATGAAATTTGAAGGTCGCCTGAAGGTTAGTTAATAATATTATATTAACATTAAATTTCCTGAATTTGAAAACTGTACTGTGGTTATGTAAAAGAATGTAATTTTTCTTAGGAAATACATGTCAAAATATTTTCAAATGGTTCAGGAAAATGTATATACAGAGAGAGAGCAAGTGA
Organism: Glis glis; assembly: GCA_004027185.1. Taxonomy (NCBI): domain Eukaryota; kingdom Metazoa; phylum Chordata; class Mammalia; order Rodentia; family Gliridae; genus Glis; species Glis glis. Next base: position 4,520 of record PVJS01010087.1, on the reverse strand, counting down.
CAAGAAAAAAGTGAGGGCTAATGATTGGTGACTGTGAATGAAGGGCACATGGGACTTCTTTGTACTGTTCTTGCAACTCTTCTGTAAGCTTGAAATTGTTTCAAAACTAAAAGTTGAACAAAAATTTCAGGCAACTCAAATAAAAACTTCAGTCTCTGGGAGAAAGTATTTGTGAAAGACATATCTGATAAAGAACTATTAAAATATATAAAGAACTCTTAAAACTCAAAAATTAAAAAAAAAACTACCTGTCCGGCATGCACCATGTCTGTAATCCCAGCTACTCTGGAACTGAAGCCAGCCTGGGCGATTTTGTGAGACCCTATCTTAAAATAAGAATATAAGCCGAGGTGGTGGCACACACCTATAATCCCAGTACTTGGGAGGCCGAGACAGGAAGATCACAGGTTCAAGACCAGTCTCAGCAACTTAGAGAGACCCTTAGCAACTAATCAAGACCCTGTTTCAAAATAAAAATAAAAAATAGGACTGGGGGTGTAGCTCAGAGGTAGAATGCCCTTGGGTTCAATCACCAGTATCAAAAATAAAATAAAATAAAATTTAAAAGGACTGGGGATGTAGCTCAGTGGTAGAGCACTTGCCTAGTATGTGGGAGGTCCCAAGTTTAATTCCCAGTTCTGAAGAAAAAAAAAGAAAGAAAAAGAAAAGAGAAAGAAAGAAACTCAATGAAAAAATGAGACCTGAACAGACATCTCACCAAAGAATATATACAGATGACAAACAAGCAAAGGAAAAGATGCTCAACATCATATATCACTAGGGAGTTGCAGATGAAAGCAATGAGATACCACTACACACCTAGTAGAATGGTCAAAAGCCCAAACACTGAGAATATCAAATACTGGCAAGGATATAGAGTGACAAGAACACTCAGTCACTGTGGGAATGCTCAGTCACATTTGGTGGGAATGCAAAATGGTACCGTCACTTGGAAGACCGGCAGTTTCTTATAAAACTAAACTTACTCCCACCATTAGATCCAGCAATCCCATCCCACTCCTTGGTATTTACCCAAATGAGCTGAAAGCTTATCTCCACACAAAAACCTGCACACAGATGTTTAGAGGATCTTTATTGATAATTGCCAAAACCTGAAAGTAACCAAGATATCCTTCAGTAATGACTGAAAAAAATAAACCAAGGTTCATCCAAACAATGGGACATTATTCAGCACTCCAAAGAAATGATCTATTAGGTCTCAAAATGCCATGGAAAAAATTTATATGCATATTATTAAGTGAAAGGAGCCCATGTGGAAAGGCTACATGCTGCGTGATTCCGACTATATGACACCCTGGGAAAGGCAAAACCATGGAGATGGTAAAAAGATCAGTCATTGCCAGGTTAGGGAGGGATGAATAGGTAGAACACAGAGGATTTTTAGGGCAGCAAAACTATTCTGTATGATGCTATAATGGTGGATACACATCATTATACGTTTGTCAAAATCCACAGAGTGTAAAAGAGCAAGAGTGAGCCCTGATGTGAACTCCATAGTGTCTGGGTGATAGTGAAGTGTCCGTGTAGGTTAACTGATTGTAACTAATGTGCCGTTCTGGTGGGGCCTGGTGGTAAGGGGAGGATGTACTGGTATGGGAGCAGGGGGTACATGGAACTCTGTACATTCTGCTCAGTTTTGCTGTGAACCTAAAACTGTTCTAAAAAATAGAGTCTATTTAAAAAACAAAACAAAACTTTAGTCTTCTACTTTGCTCCCATTAAATGGGTTGAAGAAAAATAATAATGTTAATTGTTGATGAAGTTGTGGAGCAACTAGAACTCCTGTATATTGCTGTTGGGAAATAAAAGTTGAGTCATCACTTTGGTCTCACAGTTTGGAAAGCCTTTGAAAGTTAAACATAACCCTGCCATCTAACCCAAACTCCTACTTCCAAGTATTTACTCAAGAGAAACAAAAACGTGTTCAGACAAAAACCTGTATGTAAATATTTATAGCCCCTTGATTTATAATTGCCAAAACCTGGAAACAACCCAAATACTCTTTAGTAGGTGAATGAATAGATAAACTGTGGTATACCCATTCAAAGTACTCAGTAATAGAAGGAACCTCTGATTCTTTCAAAACATGACAAATCTCAAGTGCATTGCACTAAGTCAAAGAGCCCAGACTCAAAAGAAAAGGCTAAATACTTTGTGATTACCTTTGTATGATATTTTGCAAAAGGTAAAACTGTAGGAGAAAGCAGATCAGTGGTTACCAGGGGTTGGAGAAAGGAGATGATCATAAAGGGGTGCCCAGAAGCCTTCTAAGGTGATGGAAATGTTTTCTATCTTGACTGTGGTGGTAGTGATACAACTGTGTGTTGGTCAAAATTCATAGACTCGAACATTATTAAGGATGAACTTTACTGTGTATAAATTATTCCTCAGTTAAATAACTGGGGTTTCTCATTCATTTTAGAGCCTCTCTCTCCCCACCCCATACCTCTCAGCCAGACAGACCCAGTCCAGAGACCTGCAGTGAGGAAAGGGTCCAGCAGTTTGTCTCCCTCTTTTTTTGCTCTGCATCTTTGAATAGGGCTCAGGGCTGGGGGCATTGAGGGGATGTGGGGAGGTGCAAAGTCAACTTTGAACAGAATCACTGTAAACTGGAGTTAGACCCCTCGGGGTGGCAGATGCTCAAATTCTGGCCCTGCTCTTAAGGGACAGCTACTTTGGGGTTGCACAGAGCCTCCTTTGTAGCTCTCCTCCAGCTGGCTCCTGGGTGTGGGTGACATACCCGACTGCCACCTGTTCCCGCCCCTCCACTTCCACTGAGGTGTCCTTCTGTAGAAGTCCCCTGTCCCACAGGGCAGACCTCTTGGGCAGGGATCTTTCAGGCTGGCTGATGCCCACTTCCTGGCCCTATGTCCAGTTGTCCCGCAGGAAACCTTCCTCTCCTTTGCTGCCACGACCTAGAAGTGCAGGCTGCTCCTGTCGCAGCGCCACTCCTTGCACTGCCTGGGGGGCAGCTGTCACTGGCTTTGCATGTGTAGACTGTCCCAGGGGAGAGGTGGTCAGGCTCTGTGTCCTCTGAGCCCAAGGAGAGCTCCTGTTGCTTGGCTTGGGCAGTGTGGGGTGAAGCATGGCACAGAGAGGACCCTCCCCAAGGAAAGCCCCTGCACCCAGCCTCCTCTCCCAGGCCAGGACCTGCTTTGGGTGGGGGTGTCACACTTTTCCCATGTCCCCCTAGATTGTGTCTGGTGCTGCCTCTGAGGTTTTGGGGTTCAGCCATAATTCTGAGACAACACAGTTCTAAAGTCCCATTTAACATGCCATTGCACATAACTAATTAGTTATTTTAACAAAACTGGGATCTTACTGCACATATCATTTTATAACTTTTGTTTTACTTTATACTCTATTTTGGGCATCTTTCCATGTCAGTAAATAGACTTTACATTCATATCATTTTAAATGATTGGTTTCCCCTTGTACAAACATTCTATAATCTATTCTACCAATTCCCAATTATTGGCTGTTTTGGGTTGTTTCTAATTTTAGATGAGTATTAATAATGTGGTGTTTGGAGTGAATTTATATGAGGCTCATGAAAGGCCCCTCATTTGCACGGGGCTTTTTCCAATGCCTGGGAAGAATCTAGCAATTTTATATTCATAATTTTGTATTCTTTGTGTTAACGGGGACCCTTAAATTGTGTAAACTTCAGGCTCCACAGAAACTGGATGTGTTCCTTGGCTATGATAAACGTTCTCACACTCAATTTTTTTTTATTGGCCACATCTTTATTTCCTTAGGATAAGTTCCTAGAAACAGAATTGCTGGATTAAAGCAGATGCACATTTTTAAGATTCTTAGAACATACTGCCCAAGAGCTCCTCCAGAAAAGGTGATCTAATTTACACTCCAACCCTGCCCTTAGTGAGAACACCCAGGCCTGGGTGGTTTCTATGGGATCATGTTTCTTTGTGATTGTGGCTCAGTTAGCACCTTCTCCTGAAGTAGAGGTTTGATCTGAGGTCCAGGGAACGCGGGAACGCGGGGATTGAATTCTTGCGGTCTGTGAATTTGGTTGAGAAATTACATCTTTACTTTCACCATAATCCTCTCATTGAAATGCAGGCATTTTTTTTCCATCTTGAATGTAGGCCACAAATCCCTGTCGTATTATCAGTTCCTGTGACTTTAGCAGTCCTGTCACCAGCAGAAATTATAGATGTTCTCATGCATTGCTAGGATTGCTGCAGATCTCTCAAAATATCATTCACTTTCACCAGCGCTTCAAAATGATAGTAGTGATTAGACCTGTCACTACATCTTGTTTTGTAATGTGCTCATTAAAAAAAATGTATTATTAGGCCGGGCGTGGTGGCGCATGCTTGTAATCCCAGTACTTTGGGAGGCTGAGACCAGAGGATCCGGGTTCACGGCCAACCTCAGTGCGCATGCGCGCGCGCGCACGCGTGTTCTCTCTCTCTCTCTCTCTCCTCTCTCTCCCTCTCTCTCTCTCTCTCTCTCTCTCTCTCTCTCTCTCTCCC
>PVJS01010086.1:38747-48942 GCA_004027185.1 Glis glis | reverse complement strand
AAAAAATGAAGGGTCATATGTTTTCATTAATATGCGCAACTTAGGGAGTAGTGGGGACACAAAAGGGACTCCAATGACAATGGAGAACCCTCAGTGGTGCAAGGGAAGGGGTACGAGGGAAGGGTAAGGGTAAGATAGTAGTGAATCCATGGAATTACTGTCATAAACAAGGTGTATATATGAGATTATGCCAACATCATTCTCAGTGCTACATGTGGGGGGGAGGCTGGGGGGAGGTGGGGGGGAGGGACACCAAGAGCTGTGTGCATGTATATTAACACCAAACTGATATTCAATGTGATGTGAGACTACAATGCACCAATAAAAACATGAAAAAAAAGAAAAATAAATAAATAAATAAATAAATAAATAAATAAACCAAATTATTGGGTTCAACCCTTAAGGAAATAAATATATCAGGCAGCCCTCAGACTAAAGACAGTGCTGCATGGAAGGTGCTTGGCAAATGCTTATTGACTGAATAGATGAATAATGACCCGGATTATAAATAGATTGTGCTGGCTTTCTTCACTCACCTTAATGATAAAGAAAATATTTTTTTTATCAGATCCAGACTCACAACATGCTCTGATATTGGTATACTGCTTTACTTTTTAGTTTAAAAGCTCCTTCTTGTGCAATAGCTCAATCCTCAAATAACCCTTTGAAGTTTGGAAAGATGAATTGTTTGCCCAGGGTCAGAAAAATAGTAGGTGAAAGAATCCTTCCTTCCTTCCTTCCTTCCTTCCTTGCTTCCTTCCTTTCTTCCTTCCTTCTCCCTCCCTCCCTCCCTCCCTTCCTTCCTCCCTCCCTCCCTCCTTCCTTTCTTCTCTCCCTTCCTTTTTCTCTTTATCTTTCTCTCTCTCTATTTATTTATTTATTTACTTACTTACTTATTTTTGTGGTACTGGGGATTAAATCCAGGGGCATTCTACCTCTGAGCTATGCCCTCAGCCCTATTTTATTTTTTATTTTGAAACAAGGTCTCACTGAGTTGCAGAGGACCTCACTAAGTTGCTGAGGCTGGCTGTGAACCTGCAGTCCTCCTGTCTCAGTTTCCCAAGTGCTGAGATTACAAGAGTGTGCTACCACACTCAACTCTTTCTTCTTTTTAGATAGTGTCTCATTATGTTGCCCAGACTGGCCTTGAACTCCTGGGTTCAAGCAATCCTTCCACCTCAGTTCCCCCAGTTGTTGGAACCACAGGCATGTGCCACCAGACCCAGCTTTGAAAGAACATTTTTAAATGTACTAATGAATTGGAAAGAAATTAAGGAATATATCAAGTCAAACAACTAGATGAAGGTGAAGCCAGGAAAATAAGTGGAACACTGAAATTGGCTTTGAGCTTGATTAAGGGCATTTCAGTTTCAGTTTTCACAAGTTCGCTTAGTCAGAAGGAAAGGAGTCTGGCACTTACCTAAAGTAGGGAGTGCAGTAGAGGTTCCTGTGCATAAAGCTAACAGGCAATCTTACTGGCCCATCAGTATATAAATGAATGAAAAACAAACCAGATTCCACTCTCACAATAGGGACTACAAGAAAAATCACATGTATTCAACTTTGACACTCAATAAAGAAGGAGAATTATTCTGAGAATTTATACCCATAAACCACACCCAGCTCTTTCTTCCGTGGGTTTGCATTTCAAATTCACATTCCCTGAATGGTCCAAGAGGCCTTGGATTAAGAATTTGAGAAAGTGAATCTAAGTTATTAGTGGCCCCAAACACCTAGAAATAAGATGCTACCTTGCTGAAGGAGCTTTAACCCAAACTTCAAAGAATTCTCATAGATAGAATTTCAAAGATAGAAACGCACAGTGAAAAATTATAAAGTATTCAAGGAAGCAAAGTACCATGAGAAAGAGGAGCAGACAGCAGAATTGAACCCACGATAACATCAGATATTAAAGTTATCAGATGTAAATATAAAATGTTTAAAATAAGCCAGAAATGGTGTCACATGCTTGTAATCCCAGTACTTGGAAGGCTGAGACAGGAGGATCGCAGGTTTGAGGCCAGCCTCAGCAACTTAGTGAGATCCTGTTTCAAAATAAACAATAAAATAGGACTGGGGGTGTAGCTTAGAGGTAAAACGCCTTTGGGTTCAATCCCCAGTACCACATACACAAAAATGTTTAAAATACATTTAAAGAAATAAAGAAAAGGATTGAAAGTATAACTAAGAAGTAAGAAGGCATAGAAATGCCCAAACAGATTGGAAAAAGATTCAAGCTGATATTTCACCAATAAAATATATATAATCTCTAAAATTAAAAACTCAATAGATGGTTTCAACAGATTAGTCATAACTGAAAGGAGAATGCAAGATCAAATCAGGAGTGATTAATAAGAGTTGTGTTTGTGCACAAAGAACCGTATTATACTGCACTGAATCTTGTGTTCCTCTATATATGGGATAACACCAAGACTGTGCCTCAGATTGAACTTAGAAAGAAAGAAGTTCCTCGAAAGTCTGACATGGTCCTTGTTCACTTGGAAATTGCCATCTATGACAATGCACAGATGATCCCCAGTTTACCCCATGTTATGGTTTGGATTTTGAATATCTCCCTAGACCTCACAGAGACAAGGCAGCCATGTTGGAGGCAGGGCTTGGTAGCTGAGGAGGGGTGCCTGGGGCTGTGGCCTTGGGGATTGTATTTGGTCCTTCCTCCCCTTGCTTGCTCTCTTGCTTTGGGCCTCCGTGATGTGAGAGCAGAGCCACTTCTCTCTCTCTCTCTCTCTCTTTCTCTCCTTCCCGTGCCATGCCCTGAGCTCTGCAGACTTCACCTGGCTGTACATGGACTGAACCCCTGAAATCTCCAGAACTGTGAGCAAATAAATATCCTTCCTCTAAGTTGTAGTGTCAGGTGTTTTGGGTTTCAACAATGTGGAAACAATACTCATTCAATAGGAATGGTACTTTTGATCTTTTCCCAGACCAATGATGGACAGTACAATTCTCTCTATATATACTGGACAGCCATGGCAAGCCACAGTTTCAGTCAGCCACACAGTCACAAAGGAAAACAACCCATACTCTACAATAGACTGTGTGGTTAAGCTGTGATGTTCTATAGGTTAAGCATATTGATTGCATTTTTAACTTAAGATATTTTTAGCTTACAATTTTGGGGTCTATGGAGACAACCTCATCTTTCTCTGCTGTGTATTCTCACTGTGCTGACTTCCATCTGTATTATTTAGAGAAGCAAACCTGGGGCTGAAGGTAGAATTTGTGCCTAGCATGCACAAGGCCCTGGATTCTAACTCCAGCACTGCAAAGAAAAAAAATTTTTTTTAATTTGTGGTACTGGAAATTGAACCCAGGGGCATTCTAACTCCAAGCTATGACCCCAGCCCTAGCCCTATTTTATTTTCTATTTTGAAACAGGGTTTCACTAAGTTGCTGATAGCTTTGCTAAATTGCTGGGGCTGGCCTCATACTGTGATCCTCCTGTCTCAGCCTCCCAAGCACTGGGATTACAGGCATGTGCCACCATGCCCAGCTAAGAAAAAAAAAATTGGATAAATAAATCTCATCTTAATTATTCAGGTGGTGTCCATATCTGGGTTTTCTACCCATCTGAACTTATTACTGATGTATATCAATACAGTGGCCATGCACACACCCATGTACATCATGCTGTGATTGCAGGACACAAAAGACAAAGAGAAAATCTTAAAAGCAACCAGAAAGAAAAAACATTATTTTCAAAGGAATGATCATTAGAGTAGCAACTGGCTTTGCAGTAGCAGCAATGGAAACAATATCAATGTGCTAAGAGAACATACTTAGCAACCAAAAAGTCTGTATTTAGAAAAAATATACATTTCAATGCATTTTTAGGCCAACTGACTTTTCTAACAACAGACTTTCACCAAGGTACATTTAAAGATTCAGAAAAATAATTCTACACTTTAAAAATAGTGAAATACAGCCAAATCAGCACTTATAAGGGAAGTTTTAGCCTTAAATGATCATATTAGGGATGGGGAAATAAAGGGTAAAGCTAATGATCTAAGCATATGATTAAGAACATGGCAGAGCCAGGGCTCCAACTTCAGCTGATTCCTTGTCATGCCCCAGCTGACTGTGTCTCAGAGTGAATTCCTCTAAGGGCACGTAGAGAGCTCAAAACATAAGTATCAATGAAATCACTGAGGACTGCACACTGAGAAATGCCACTGTATCCCCACATTCCCTGAGATTTTGGTTCTGGGGGTTAGGGTTTGGTTTGGTTCTAGGGTGATGGAGATGGATATAAGGGGAACTGAAGTTGGAGAATCGGGGCAGAAGCAGAAGTAAACACCCTTTTCTATAGAGTGAGGAGCTCTTATTTGCCTGTGTCTTGGCCACTTTTGCCTCAGGTGTCCTACTCTGCTGGAGCCAGGAGAGGCCCATGAAAAAGGAGGAAGAACAATTCAGAAGAGCATTTATTAAATGCAGCGTGCAAAAATAAATGAGGTGCCATCTGGGAAGGGCTAGATCCCTTTTATGAGGCAAGGGTTGCACAATAAAGAAACTAAATATGTCTCCACTGCTTTCAGGAAAATTTATGTTTCTGGTCATCTCAAATGAGTGTGTGCATAATTTTGCCATTTACCTTTGTATAGAATACATAAGTTGATGGATACCATCTTGACATAATTCACACAACCCAGTAGCCAGAGGTAACAGGGACTCTTCTCTCCATTTGTCTAACAACCCTGAGCACCTCAGTTTCTTCCTTTCTTTCCTTCCCTCCCTCCCTCCTTCCCTTTCCTGCCTTTCTTCTTTTTTTCTTTTTTTTTGAGTGAAAATACATGTTTACTTTCATGTACTCTTAAAATTTTATTAAAATACCAATATAGTGACATATTTAAAAGGCAAAAAGACACAAACTCATGGGTAAAAAAGAAATCAGCAGCAAAATTTTGAACCCTAAAAAGCAATTGGATGGATGTTAAATGATTTAGCAGGACTTAGAAAATGTAACCCAAATCTAGCAATGGATTGAAGTAAATTTTCCCTTTTTATTAAAATTATTCATACATATTAATTGTACAAAATAATGTAGTTCTGTGCAACATTTTCATACATGCATATAATGCACTTTGATCCTATCCACCCTCCCTGTTGCCCTCTCCTACCCCCGTCCCCTTCTCTTTTTCTAATAGTTCCCTTTCTAGTCATATGCCTTATTTCATATGCCTTCATATTGCCTTTTTTCTTTCTAGATCCCAAATATGAGAGAAAATATGTGATACTTGTCTTTCTAAGTCTGGCTTATTTTGCTCAACATGATAATCTCCAGTTCCATCCATTTTTCTGTCAAGGACATGCTTTAATTCTTCTTTATGGCTGACTAATACTCTATTGTGTGTATATATCATAATTTCTTTATCCATTCATCCATTGATGGACTCACTTGGCTATCGTGAATAGTGCCTCAATAAACATGGGTGCGCAGGTGTTTCTTTTGTATGCTGACTTGATTCCTTTGGGTATATGCCCAGGAGTGGCACCTCAGTCTTGATGCTGGTTGACCGTGTGAGCTTGAAACAAATTGCAGCACATCCCTGAAACTCACAGTCTCAATGTGGCTGGTGATATGACTATAATTAAGCTGGAAATGCGCTTCATCAGGAAGGGGTTATGAATATAAGATGTTGATTGTCACCAAAAGCTAGCCTCCTTTGGGTGCCTGGTAGAAGCCTCTATTCTCTGTTGGCATCTGCAAACAATCCTCTGGTCAGAGATAATGGTCTGGTCCAACCATTTAGGTAAGGTATGAACTTGGAAAATTGTAATTATGTGTGACCTGAAATAATTCACATCTCTCTGAGTCTCTGAGTTGTTATTGTTGTTGATTCACTTAGTTTGAGGGTTTTTTTAATGTTTTTGAGTGTGTGGTTTTTTTTTTAAGGGTTTGAATTAGAGGAATGATTCTTAACCATGGCTTCATTTAGAATCACCTGGGAGACATTAAAATGCACTGTTGCCTGGGTCATTCCAAAGGCTGGTTGAATGGAAATTTCTGGGAGTAGGGTCCCACCTTCAGCATTGTTATAAGCTCCCCAGGGGCTCCTGGTGCACAGTGAGGGCTTGACCCCCCAGACCAGATGGAGACTGCAGCCATTGCCAGTTCTCTGATTCTGTGACCCATGGGTCTACAAGGCTGCAGCTAGGGCCCTTGGGATGAGCACAGATGAGCTGTCACACCATGAATTCCCAGACCACAATGCACTGACCGTGGCCAATATTCCATGAGATCATTACCCCCAGACTCCTCCAATCTCTACAAAACTGCCCTCTGATGTCCCAAATCAGAGCCAGACTCCTGGCCTATGGGGCCATACTGGTATGATAAGGCAGAGGAAAACTAGACCTGAAATAATAACCAAACAACTATTACATATCAGGCACATATGTGCATAACTTTTAATCCTCACAACACCTTTCAAGGCAGGGTGTGTTTTTCCATTTTAAAGAAGAAACAAGTCTCAAGGAGGTCAAGCAACTTGACTAAAGTGGAAGCTGGTAAGTTGGTGGCTGACACCCAAGCTCAAGTTCTGGATCCAAACCCTACATTCTTCCATTGCACCTGCCTGGCCAAAGCTAGGGCCAGCTGTGGGTCAGGAGAAGATGGGTCACCTAAGGCGGAACCACTGGAGTTCGGCTGGACCATTGGCCATTGGCAGTCCCAAGAGAAGACCCTCTATCCAATGGGAGCCGAGTCTGAGAGTGTGCTCAGCTCCAGGTCTCCTGTGTAGGGGGACAGTGTTCCTGCCTAACACACATCAGGCTGCCAGCCTCAGTTTGTATTTTTACAGTCCACTAATTAGGCCATTTTAACTAATTTGTTTGCATTTTGTATGAGCACATTGGGCTTTTGGATTGACTAATGTAATTGCAGCTGGTTTCTGCCAAATACAAATTACTCAGTCTAGTGTGGGCTAGAGAGAAAAGCAAATATTTAATAGACATCAATACCCTTGTAGCTTTTTAGTGGAGCCTTTTTCCCCTATGGAAAGTTGAAATAATTTCTCCAGCATCTGATTGAACTTTCATGTTAGAGAATTATTTTTTAATCATTTTTTGAAAAAATAATGAGGGGAATGCTTTAGTGGCTCTGTTGGAGTTTATCTCTGATCCATTTACCCCTAAGCTCAGGACACTCACAGAACTTTTCCATTTCCAAGCCAGCTTTTCCACAGTCTCTTTCTGCTTGGGCTACTCCAGTGACCACCAAGCAATTCACATCAGGCTGTCTCAGCTAACAGGAGCCGGAGAGACCTTCTAGCCCAGTCGCTCTCAAAGCGTAGCCCTGGCCCAGCAGCATCAGCACCGCCTGGGAATCTGGAAAAATAAATCCCCAGGACTGCTGACTCAGAAACTCTGAGGGGGGGTCCCGCGAACTGTTTCTAACAAATTGTCCTGGTGATTCCAATTCTGATGCACGCTAAACTTCCAGACCTTGTCCAATTGTCTCATTTTACAGATGAGGAAACTGAGGCCCAGAAGGAGTGTACACTTTCAGTCAGGGCAGGGGCTGATCCTGTTTCCTTCTCTGTGCATCCTCACATGCCTGCCTCGTGGTGAACTCAGTAAATCTTTTCTGAATGGGTATATGATAGACTGAATGAGCCAGAACTGTATACAGAGACTCATAATTCTATTTCACCCCACCAGAGCTTTCTCCTGCTCTGGGGAAGGATGGGGAAATGGAAGAACTGCTTCTTGGTCCTTGCTTTGTCAGAGGGAGCATAACTGGGGCTAGGAACACTGTCTCCTGTGGACCTGGGGAGGGGTGGCCCCGCTGGCTGTTTTGCCCCCAAGCCATGGCCCATCTGGCACACTGTCCCTAGTCCGTGGGAGTGGACCAGGCCCAGCCCCACTAGGATTGTTTGTGTTGCTTTCATAGAAGCTGACATTGTCTGAGGCCCAGTCAGACCCCCTGTTGGGCCGTTTGATTCTCTGACAAACAACCCCAGCTGGGCCAGTGAATGGGCAGAAAGAAGGGAGCTCTGATTCATGAAAAAAATATGGGGGTCCTAAGGAGAGGATGCTAAGAAGCTGAGTCTTTCAGGTCCTTTGGGGAGGAGGGGTGAGGAGAGAGAGAGGAGTGAGGTATCAATTTGGTCCTCACAGCTCACAATTGCAGACCTGTGGAGCCCCGTTGCCCAGACCTGAAGGAAGTCTCCTTGGCTCCCCTGATCCCCCACCTGGCCCACTGACCCTCTAGGAAATCAGAAGGGGATGGTAAACAATGCTCATGAGTTTTCAAACACACAAACACAAGAATCTCCCAGGATGTGAAACAGGCTTGTAGAGAAGGTTCCTGGGCCCCCAGCCCTGTTAAGTTCTTCTATGATCTAAATGAGCAAAGGCACTGGTCCATGTGGTTCCGCCACTCAGAAGCTTGTATTCCTCTAACTCAAGTCCATGTCTCTCATGACTTGCCACTGCCCAAGTCCCTCTCCTCTGCTGTCTCCTTGTTGTAGTGCCCGCAGAAGAATAGGGCCACCTCCCCTGGGCACTCTCTGCTCCCACACTTATTTCCATACTTCCCTGAGACCTGTCCTCAAGAAGGAACCTGAAAAACTCATTCAACTACAGACGGTAGCAATTAAGGCCTGCCACCTCCTCCCTGGAAATTTAAGTGAAGATTTCATGCCCTAGTGCCTGCTCTTAATCCCTAATTTGGGCTAGACCAACCTCACCCTTCTTCTCTGAGAACAGGTCTCCACCCAAGTATCAGTCTTCTGGGGCCAACCTCTGACCCCAGAGGCTGCAGACTTTCCCTTAAGGAAGTTTGGAGTAGGCCTAGAGGGAAGTGAGTGGGTCTCTGCTAGTGTCCTGAAATGGAGAAATGTTAGTCCTAGAACTGGAGGTCCCCCATGCACACCAACAGGCAGAAAAGTCAGTCAGCAGAGAGGCAGGAACAAAACAGAGGCATGAGAGGGTGGGGGGAGAATGGCCAGCCCTGCTCCTGGTCCTAGACTTCCTGAGGCAGCTGTCATTTGGCTCCCTAAGGTCCTCTGTCTTTAACCAGAGTGCTCCTTTTTTGTGTGTGTGGTACCGGGGATTGAACCCAGGGGTGTTCTACCTCCGAGTTACACCCCCAGCCCTGTTTTTTATTCTTTATTTTGAAACAGGGTCTCACTAAGTTGCGGAGGGCCTCACTAAGCAGCTGAGGCTGGCCACGAACCCAGATCCTCTGGTCTCAGCCTCCCAAGTACTGGGATTACAAGCGTGCGCCACCACACCTGGCCAGAGTGCTCCTTTTTAATGATGCTAGTTGACTGGGTTTCTCGTTCTTGTGACTGAGATGTTATTTAAGTGTCTTCCAGTGCTGAGTACCACAGAGGTGTCTGAGTGATACTGAGTCCAGTGGTTCCTAAATGCCAGTCCTCTCAGCCATCCCTGCTGGCAGCAACACATTCTTCAACAGAGTTCAGACCCACCTGCTCCTAGAGATTCTGATTTAAATGGGATACTTTACTATGCTCCCCGGGGCTTCCTGTGGACAACTGAAGAGGTTCCTAGTTATCCCTGCAGATATGCTTGTCTTACGTGTTCTTGAGTTAAGGAGTTCTATTGTAAAAGCTAATTCTACTAACAAATGATTGTCAGGTACCTACCAGGAGAAAGGCAGTGTTCTAGATATGAAGATTTAACAGTGAAGAGGGCCGGTGAGGTCCCTGCTCCCATGGGCTTACATTCTAGGCCAAGGAAACGGAAAACAAGCAAGTCAGCAGATAACTGATGCGATAATTTCAGAGGATGAAAAGTGCTGTGGGGACCGGATGACACAGTGACTTTAGGGAACAAGGTAGACAAGCACCTCAGGGAGAGCTCTGGAAGAAGTGCTATGGAAATGTGAGGGAAAAGCATCGGGCAGAGAGAAGAGCCTGTGCAAAGGTCTTCAGGCAGGGTGGACTTGGCATGTTCAAAGGTAGACTGTGATACTTGAGAGGCTGAGACAGGAGGATCGCAGGTTCGAGGCCAGTGTCAGCAACTCAGCAAGATGCTGTTTTGAAATAAAAAATAAAAAAGGGGCTAGAGACGTAGGTCAGAGGTAGAATGCCCCTGGGTTCAATCCCCAGTAACACACACACACACACACACACACACACACACACACACACACTGTGAGGCTGCATGTGCACATCTTTGAGAGGAGTGATCTCGGTGCAGGAGTTGG
>PVJS01010086.1:0-38647 GCA_004027185.1 Glis glis | reverse complement strand
TCTGTGAAAGAGCCAGGCAACAAACAAGGACCTGCAAGGCGCTACTGCTCCTGTTGCTATGCCGCCTCCCTAAACCCCTGCCCTCTTCTTGTGCCTGTACTCATACTCTGCCTTCCCGCCTGCTACAGGGGCTGAGGGATCCTCACTTCTCATTCCTGGGGCTGGCAATGTAGCACGGTGGAAGAGCACTTGTCTAGTATGCACAAGGTGCTGGGATCAATCCCCATCATTGCAAAACAAAAAGAATATTCACTTGGGCCCTGGAACCTGTTGTCTTTTTCCTTCTCGTGGGTTTTGATCCTGTAATTCTTGCCCTGATCCTGTTAGCTCTAGTACCATCAAACCATTCACTCGCATACACACATACACATGCCTTCTGTGATCTAAAACAGCAGTCAGCAAATTCTTTCTGTAAAACGCCAGATAAAAAATACTTTGGGCTTTATGGACCATGTGGTCTCTGTGGAAACCACCCAGCTCTGCCATGGTGTCAAAAAAGCAAGCTGGGCATGGTGGCGAACACCTGTATTCCTAGTACTTGGGAGGCTGAGACAGGAGGATTGCAGGTTTGAGGCCAGTCTCAGCAACTTAGTAAGACCCTGTTTCAAAATAAAAAGGGCTCAGAGGTAGAAAGCCCCTGAGTTCAATCCCTAATATAAGATGAAGGAGACAGGGAAGAGGAAGAAGAAAAATGAGGAAGAGGAGGAGGAGGCAAAAGCAGCCACAGGCCATATGTAAATGTGTGGGCATGGCTGTGGCCCAATAAGACTTTACTTAAACCACCAGGTGGCATTTGTCTCATGAGCCCTAATTTGCCTAAGCAAGAACAGAATGTAGCCTCTTAAGTCTCCTCTGTCAATAAAATTATGATGAAACTTCAGATATGAGTCAGTTATGATGGTAGGCAGAAAAGAGAAAGTAAAATGTGAACCCAAGGGGGTCGTCAGAGTGAAGAAGAGCCTCAAAGACCTTGAGAGAGCAATAAGCCGAAGAGCATCCACAATGCTTTTGACTGGGATCAGGCTTGGGACCTGGGTGCCACTAGCAGAATAAGCATAGTGTTGGGGGAACTGAAGAAAAGGAAAGTTTCTTGGGAAGCTCAGAAGACCGGAGCCTGGCCAGGAAAAGCCTGGAACTAGGCTAACTAGATTCAGGCTAAACTGCATGTCCCCTGTACTGAGCACACCTGGGCTCTGCCTGTCCTTTCTGTCCCCGTTATTCCCAAGCAATTGCTCCATGCCCTTATCTGTCCCTTCCCTTGGGACGTGTTGCAGATTTGCTTGGTAAGTAGAGGTGACCTTACTATACAATGACAGTTAAGACATGGCCCCTGGCCACCAGGAACCTGCCATCCGATGGCAGAAAGACTAAGATGTCAGAACATTGACTAAGTACTTGAAGGAGGGAGATGCTACAGGATGTGGGCTAAGGAAGGGATGCCTGGAGGGCGCCTCAAGGGGGCTTGAGAGATGATGATACAGAAGGAGGGACGAGAGGGAAGGGTTTGGGAAGTTTCTACACAGAGATTAGCACAAGTAAAGGCCAGGAGGGATCACATGACCAAAGAAGGCATTTTTCAGTTCCTCTCCACAAGTGTGTTTTAGCCCTGGACATGCCACTGCAGGGTAACACGGCGCAGCAAGCTGGGTGCTATCATTCAGGCCACAGTTTCACTGAGATGAGAACACACCCACCCAAGGGACTTCAGCAGCGCTCTTCCTCACCTATGCTCTGAAATGGTTAAACAAAAGGAAGAGTGCCTAGAATGCATAAGAATGTCTAAAATGCAACCTGGCATTAATTATTACATGCAGGCTGTAATTATGGATAAAATGAAGGCTGTGTTATTTGTCAGGTGAGAAGACTCGATGCCAGGCATGCTTACAGTTTCTTGGTTCTGAAAAGGGCTTCCCCCACCTCTGTTCCTCACCCTTCCCCCTAGAAGACTTCTGCACATGTACACACATCTGCACACACACACACACACACACACACACACACACCCCTTATACACAGATGTGTGAGCATGCACGACTTTATCTCAGAGATCTCACCCGGAACCCCACCCCTAGCCTGGGTGTTGTGCTCATCAGGTGAGACCATGGAATCTGTCGATTTTGGAAAGAACTACTTGAGGGCTTTTTGTTTGTTTCAGAAGTAATGAAATAGGTCTGTCTCCTTATCTTTTGCCCATTATATCCAAAAGAGCTTACAAGCATGTGCAAAACAGCCTGGAAAATAAGGACATACCATTTGCTTCAAAAGTCACCCCTGGCCTGTACTTGGTTTTGTTGTGGGATCCAAACTATGACACTTTCGCCCCACCTCAGCTGCCTGATTTAACTGTCCATTCTGCCAAATTACTTGGACAATGGACACATCTCTTCTGTGATGACACCATGGCCTGAGGCAATGCATCCCATCCCCAGGGAGTTAACCTGGGGTGCTCTCTACCCTTGCCCTCTCTGAACAGGCATTTAGCAAGTGCTGACACTTGTTCTACCCTACCAGGCCTGGCCACTAGGGATGCAACTGATTTCCTTTCTTTGTCTTACATAGAATGCAAGAAAAGGTAAAATGTTTAGCCCATTTCTTGCTAACTAGATGATTTCAGAAAGAACAACTGAGATGCAGTAAATGAAAGCAAAGCTTTTCTGCTTTTATTAAGGCTCAACAACAACAAAAAGGCTGTATTTACAGATTTTAGATTGTTTAAACTATTAGATTAGTGAGCCTCTGTGTGACCAACAGCTAAGAGGCCCCACAAGGCTGGGAGACAGAGGGGGACAATTACTCAAGTCAAGAGACAGGAGGCCAAACCAGGATAATGGTAAGAAAAATCCAGAAGAGGCTGGGAGCTATCTGAACCGAAGAGTCTAGGAGGAGACATTAAAATTAGAGGTTGGGTGGGGCTTGAAGGATCAGAAGTTAAGCCAAAACAGCCTAATCTTTGGTATCTGGCCAAAGATGAACTTGGCTGTCACAGTTTTGTCTAGTATCATTTTTTCCTTTGGTTTCAGAATATCCCTTTCCCAATGCCTTTGACCTTCAAACATTGATTGTAGTATCATTGTTAATTGAATGAGATACTTTCATTGGGACCCATCACAGACACATGCAAATCAGCAAATCCTCCTGACTATGGTGGTGTCTTTGTCCATTCAATAATAATAAAGTACCATGAACCGAGTTCGTTTAGCAATAATAAAGTACCATTAACCAGGTGTCTTATAAGCAACAGAAATTTATTTCTCACAGTTCTAGAAGCTGGGCAGTCCAAGATCAAGGCACTATTGGTGTCTGGTGAGGGCCCAACTCCTAGTTCATAGATGGTGCCTCACATGGTAGAAGGGACAAGGCAACTAACTCTCTGGGAGCCTCTTATGAGGCTCCACCTGAACGACCTAATCTCCTCCCTGGGGCCCCATCTCCTAACACCATCACATCAATGATTAGGTTTCAACATGAATTGGGGGGGATCCAAAGGTTCAGACCATAGCTGGTATACAAGATCTGACTCCTCCTTGGGCATACTTCAGGGGATTGAGACCATTTGATTTGCTCGTTTGTTTTGTTTTTGTGGTACTGGGGATTAAACTCAGGGGCATTCTACCTCTGAGCTATACCCCCAGCCCCATTTTACTTTTTATTTTGAAACAGTATCTTGCTAAGTCACTGAGAGCATCACTAAGTTGCTGAGGCTCATCTCAACTCTTTGATCCTCCTGTCTCAGCCTCCCAAGTACTAGGATTACATACGTGTGCCAACACACCCAGCTGAGACTATTTGAAAAGGAACCTGAGTGAACAAGTCACGTTCAGGGCTTTGGGCCACTTCCCTGAGAGCGGCATGATGGTGGTGAACAGGCATGTAGTAGGGAGGAAAATGGCAGGCTCTTTAGGTGGCAATGTGAAACTCTCAGCCTCTGGAAGGATGGCCAAGCATTCTGCAAAGGGATATCCAGGGAGACGGGGGAAAGGACTCTTCCAGAGGTACATTTCAGGTACCTCTCAACTATCACATTATGGCCAATCTTTACTAGGCAGGATTTATGATTTGGATTCAGATTTTTTTTTGGGGGGGAGGAGGTCTTGGTGACTCTGAATCTTAAAGGAAAATAGTAAAGCTATTATGGGAAAGTGTGTGAGTGGCTTCCATGCCTGCATGGAGGGCTGCTGGGGGCTGTCGTCCACTTAATCAGAGTTAACAGATTGCTCATATCTGGCATATTGTGAGTAGAAAAGGAAGTAGCAAAAATGGGATGAGAATAATAATAATAATAATAAAGAACTAGCTGATAGCAGATGTATTCTACTTGGTTTCTGCTTGCCCAGGTCTGACTGGTATAGCTTATAATTAGTCTCTGCTTGCGGATATGTGGTTCCAAAGACTTGTGGATTAAGGAGAAACTCTAGAATTTCTCAGTACCTGACAAGTTGTAACGTGAAAAGCTACACTTAGTCCATTAAAGATTTTTCACAGTGACATTTGAGTGCAGCTTGAGAAATATGCCACCTTGCCATTTATCATTTTCAGGGCATGGGTGTCGGAAAGGAGGTTGCTATGAAGAACAAAACAAAATGGATTGCATGTGTAGAGGTGAGTCGCCGAATACTGATAAATGTACTTCACTGAATGTCAGCAAATGTCACTTGAGAAGCCATTTGCAGCTACCCTAACACTCCCAAACCCAACAAAGAGTAGCAAAAACAGGCAGAATGAACTCGGGCGTCTTGCTTCCGCATGAATAAGCAATCAGCCTTCTCAGAAGTTACACCAGAAAGTTGTTAAACTTGATAGAAGAAGCTTTTCAACCACACTGATGCACACTATAGATTGCCACAGAGGGCTGGAGACCTGATGATGCCAGTGCTGCGGCTCGGGACAAGACTTACTAACCCCTTCTGTCCCTGGTAGGTGCCGTCCTTTTGTATATGGAGAGACTGGCTGTCTCTGAGGAAAGTTTTCTGGGTTCTTCCTGCCCTGCTTGCTGCTTTTGTGGATTTGAAGGACCCCTGTATGCTCACCCCATCCTGATCTAGCCTCTCTTGCGGTGCCATCCAGGAGTGGCTGGAGCTGTGACCTGCAACATGTCAAGAGAAGACCAATGTAACCACCCTTGACCGAGGCTTTTAGTCTCTCACTCCAGAAAAGGATTTGCAGTGTTAATTTGAAAGCTGAGTACTGTGCTCAGCTTCAGTTTCATTCTTGGTGACCTGGCCAAAATTTGCCTCTCTGTGATTTAGAATTTCTGGAAGCTAGGGCCAAGTTTTCTTGAGAATTCAGCTTGGGTCAGGATGTGCTTCTCTTCCTCGTCAGCTTGGTGAGGCTCCTTACTCTGCTGCAGAGAGGTAAATGGAAAAGAAGGTCATAGTCTCAGAAAAGCTCTCCAGAGAAATATAAGACTCATTAAAATAAAATTCCAGCTCTTCTTCATTTCCTAATCTCTGCAGGCTCCTCCTCCCCAACATTACACACAAAGTCATCCAATACCTTTTTCCTCCTTTATACCAAGAAACTTACGGAGTGGGCTGAATTCATCTGGCCTTGTTGATACCCCCACACACACACACTCATTGCCCACACAAATCGAGGTCAGTTTAGCATGCATTGGAGCAATGCTATGGTATAGGCTCCCACACAAGAAGCCCTTTGTTGAGTGCACATCTGTAACTCAGTCCCTGAATGTGCTAATGGATAGACTTCCCTCTTCACAGTGTTCCTCCATATGTTTAACCTGTGTACATTGAAACTGAACACATTTTACAACCAGGAAAAGATGGGCTCTTGGGAAAGCAAGCTTCCCTCAGATGAACTTGGAGGGACAGTACATGCAGGAGAGGTTGGAGGCTGGCCCCTCTTCCACACTCATTGTGGAGCCCTTCATAATCCTTGGTGTTTCCTCCTTTTGAATTAGGTACTTCCCGAGGAAGGGCCTTTACATGGGTCATGGGAACTCAAAAGACATCTGTTTATTATTGAAATTGAATTGCCCTCAACTTGTTGACTTTCATGTTTCATTTAGGAAGAAACAGGGGCTTGTTTAGGGATGAGAAAAAGAAAAATATGAAAGCCAGATCTCTGGACCGGAGGTAGAGGTGAAGGCAAGGAGGAGGAGAGCCTGCAGGGAGGACTGAGATGGCAGACGTCCTGCCTGGGGTCCTGTCACAGCCCGAGACCACGGTACTCAGCTGAGGCACCTGGTGAAGGGCTGCTGTCTGCTGTACCCCAAGGTGGATTGCATGTCACAGACTCAAAGACCTACCACAGCAAAAATGTGTTCTGAAGAAAAAGCAAGAGAGGCAGAGATTCTCATCTTGCCAGTATTATTTATTTTTCTGGTTGTAATTTTTGAATTTCTATCTTAAAGCTCAGATTAATAAACATTTGTTCCCAGGAGAGAGAAAAAATGTTCATAATTGATTAATATCACCTGAGTCCTGCCATTGCTGGAGGCCAGAGCTGTGTAAGAACTAATTTTCTTGCTGTTTTTGTCTTTAAGGAACAAAAACAAAAGGCTTCTCATATAGACAAGGGTAGCCAACATTGTCTCTCAGGTGAGAAAAGGCAAAACTGGTTTGCACTAGCTACTGTATCTACCCACTAATTAGTGGCAGAACCAGGTTTCCTTGTTTCTAATCTAGAAGTCATTTTCAGTGAACTCCTTTTGGTTTTGTGCATATAAACATAATCAGTCTCCATTAATCATTTTGCATTCTGAGATGTTTCAAACAAGATGTTAAATTAGTAGCATAAGATGAAGGATGTTAAAAATACAAAATTCCTAGCTGGGCACAGTGGTGCATGCCTGTAATCCCAGTACAGGGGAGGCTAGACAGGAGGTTTGAGGCCAGCCTCAGCAACTTAGCAAGACCCTGTTTCAAAACAAAAAATAAGAAGGTCAGCTGAGGGTGTAACTCAGAGGTAGAATGCCTCTGGGTTCAATCCCGAGTACCCCCCCAAACAAAACAAAAAACCTCCTAAGAATTGCAGTAATCCCCCAACCCATTCATGCAGGAATGTAGACAGGACATTAATGTAGGGAACATCAGCCCACAGAGAAGTTGCCTGTAAGCAAGAACCTTCACCCACTGTGCAATGCCAATAGACATCATTTTGTCAGCCCTAGACATCATCAGCAACCTCACACTGACCTCCCTCATTGACCTCAAGAAAGAGAACATAAACATTAGAGTGGGAGGAAAATAAGAAAATTTCAGGTTAACACAGCAGCAGGCAGGCTATCCTAAGGAAAAATGTTCAGAGGACTTTATTATCAGGTTTCTAAAAAATTTCATTCCATTATGTATTCACTCATTTATATAAACACTTTTATTTGCCTACCTTATGTCTGACCTGACACTACATCTTAAATGGATGCCCATTTTGCTTACATGTGGTGCCCTCACCATCTAGACGCATACTCAACCTTTACTGCCCAATCCAAACCCCACCTCTTCCAGGAAGCCCTCTGAGATTTCTCCCATGCTTCTTCCTGTTTGCTCCAAGGGAGACACTCAGAGAAGCATTGTTCTGTGCTGTCTTCTACTGTATCCATTCTCTCCCCAAACAATATCTTCCCCTAGAATAAAAGAATATCATCTCTGCATCACTGAGATGGTCTCTCCTAATCAGCAATTTGAAATGGGATTGAATGACACTGAAAGCTGGGTTATATCTCATCCACACTGGAAAACAGCCTTCTCCTCTTTGGCTATGGGTAGGATCTAGATTCAGCATATAATGAAGGGGAAAGATGCAGGCAAGAGAGAGGTAGATGGGTGACCTATCTGGATTATTTGGGCACTCCCTGTAGTGCAGACCAATTCAGACTGATTAGCTTGGGGTAAGAGGAGCTGAATTAACCAAAAAAATTGTGTAGATCTGGCCTTTGCTGCCAAGTGTCACCCTTTGTGATACACTTAGGTATTTAAGACCATGTTCCCCCAAACTCTGTATCAAATATGCTTTAGAGACCTGGAAGTTGACACCTCATCCAGATGTAATGGGGTATAAATGGTAAATGTTTACATTTTGTTCTATATCTGCCAGTATCGAGGAACCCAAGATTCTTCCTTAATATAGTGACTTTTGCTATTTCCCAGTAGGAACAGTTTGGGTGGGAATCATTACACCTTCCCTCTTGTATCTCTGCCCAGGTGGTCACAGGGGAAAGAATGCCTACCCCACTAAAGCCACACCACTAATTTTACTCTTGAAAACTAAGATTTTGCAGGAGGCTTGCAAATGTTGATGATGATGTTTGATGGAGAGATTTTCCTTCTTGAGTCAGGGAGTCTGGATTCCCTTCATTCTGATATCTTTCTCATGGGTCTTTCAGGGGAAGTATTTTTCTTAGAAGTTTTCAGTCTTTTTAATGCAAAGAATCCTCTAAACAGGCAGAATACATCATGTCTGAGCCAAACAAAAGTCCAAAATAAGTAGTTCTTCCAGTCATATGATAAATACACAAAGTTTTAACAAGCTTGTATAGCTATCATATTGTTTGTTAAAAAATAAAAAACTCACCTAACATAATTTAAAAGAATCATCCCTTATCTTTTCCAGTGTTTTATTTTAGTTATTGTGAAATTTATATATTTCCCTGCCCATTTAGGGGAGGAAAAAAAACCCTGCCTCGATTTTAAGAACAAAAAAAGCTCTTCTAAGTTTCTCAAAGTAAGAATGGTTGGAAAGTGTTTTCCCCTCTCAAATAGCCTTTCAGAAAAAAAAAAACTGTTTATATCTCCATTTACTTCTCGTGTGAGAGCAGATTTGCTCAAAGGAAAGGATTTTTGAAATTATGCAAATCTATATGTGCATGTTTCTAGAATTAACACCGACATACTGACTGAAGCGGTAGGATTTCCTACTAGGGGAATCCGAATTGGGAGAAGTACCTTAGTCCAGGGTGCCTTTGAGGAAATTTCAGTATCCAAACAAAAGCAGTGTTACCAAGGCTATCCATTCTCTCACCCAGAGGAGAAACAATTAATAATTTGCATATGCTCATGACACAAATTAAAGACAAAGGGCCCCTGGCAGGCGGTGGTTACTAGTAGCCCTCTGCTTGCTCCTTGGGTTCAGCCTTGCACTGTTCTAGCTTTCAAATAAATAGAATTAAACTCCGTGACTAAAAAACAGGGGTTCTGGGCCCTCTGGCTCATTTCCACCTTAGAATCCTGTTTCCCTGACCAGAAACATCTTCCAATCTCTTCGTGAGCTTCTAGTCAAACAACATATAGTTCCAAGGGGGGAAAATACGTATATATTTTGCCCTTTTTATTTTAATGGCCAAACATTGTAATGCTAGCTAAATAGAAATTCTTGTCTGTTAATAGGTTCCTTTAGTTTGTAATAAATAGGAATGCTAATGACTAAAATTTGGTATTTGGTATGCATTAGCTTTTGTGGGCTTTTCTTTACAGTCCTCATTGACATGCAATATGGCAAGCTTCCTTTGAAACATATTTATAAAATAACTACAGTATAATTAAACCAACAAAGCCATCTTTTAAGTAAGCTTAATAGCTCGGTTTTTTTTACCTCGATAAAAATTTATTTTAAAAAGAAAAATAGTTATGCCTCAATCCCACTATATATTTTATTCTGTGCATCTAATATTTCCTTTGCATCTACAATCTATGCATATCTAATTCTTTTTGACAACTATGATTATTAATAAAGTGCTCGTGAAAGATATGCTTCATAGCTTCTTCAACAAGAATGTTTTTTTGTTAATGGAAATTGTAACATATCTTGACAGATACAATATATAAGATGTGCTTTTTTTCTTAATTGTTAATATTGCTGTGCTGAATGCACAAGGAGCAGATCAACAGATATGGCAGGTAATAATCAGCGTGGATGCTATTTTATACAATGTAACTAAAAATATTTTAATGATATAAAAGCAATAGATAAATAAAAGCAATTATGTTTAATTTCGGTTTCGGCGTGCAGGCAATTTTTGGTTGTTGCTGCTGTTGCCCGTGTGTTTAATAGAGAAGGACGCCGGAGCGAGGAGCGACCGGTGCAGAGGCGGCTCTCCTCGCAGCCGCGGCGTCCTGCAAGCCGCCCTGTGCTGTCCGCGGCTCCAGCATCGCCGACTCGTAGGCCCGGCCGAACGCTAATTCGGGATACGCAGTTGCTCCCGGTCGCCGAGTTTCCTGCAGTTCTGCAAGCCTCTCGCGGTCCTCTCTCCAGGCCTCACCCTTTAGGACCGTGGGTTTACCGAAAAGAAAACTCCAAGGACACCCAGCTTGAAAGCGGGGCCGCCCTCCGCCTCCCGGCGCCGGCCGCTCTCCCGGCCGCACGCCTCGCTCCCGCCCACCGAAGCTCCGTCTTCTCGGCCGAGGGGCTGCTGTGCCCCTACCCACCCTGCTCAGAGAATAAACCCGTCGACACCACTGTTATAATCTTTATTTAAAACTGTTTCCAAGGTTACAAATTACCGTGCCTCGTATGCAACAGGTTCCTCAGAAGCAGTATCATTACAGATTAACTGTAATGTGTAGGATTAGAATAAAGGCATAAGGGATTAGGTAAAAGGGCGACACTAGAGAAATAACGCCCGAGCGCGTCTCGACTGCGAGTCGGCTGGGAAGACCACGAAGACGTTGGGTGTGGGGTGCCGCGGAACCGGGCCCGGTGGCTCCGCTGCAGGCCGAGCCGCGAGCGGTCAGGGCGGCGGGGTTGAGGGGCTGGCGCGGCTGGAGGTTGCTGGGGGAGGCTCTTGCAGCACAGGGCTCCGAGACCGAGTGCCGGGGCCGGGGAGGGCGAGGGGCCGCCCACGCGGAGGGCGAGGAGGCCCGAGGTCCGGCTGGGGCCGCAGGGCCGCCGCGCCGGGGACACCGCGGAGCGCTCGGGAGCGGCGAGGGGCGCCGCACGCCCACGCAGGGGCCGCTTGGTTTGTGCCTGTGGCTGACACCGCATTCGAGGCCCAGACCTGATGCGCCCCTCTTGGACTACCCCAGCTCCGACCCTGCACCGCCGTCCGCCGCCCCCGGGCCGGGGCTGGGCAGGGAGTGGGCCTCGGCCCCGGCCGCCCGCGCCCTTGGAGCCCGGACGCGGGCCTCGCGCCCCACGGAGGCCATGCGCCCCATCGGGTCACCTCCCCTGCCCGGCCGCCTCTGCCCCTCTCCTCCCGCTCGGTTCCGCGCCGGCCCAGCGGGACTCGAGCTGCCCGGGCCACGGCCTCGGCCGCTGACGCAGCCCCGAGGGCTGTTTGCGTGTCGGGGTGGAGAGAGCGGGTTGGAAAAACAAACAGGGCCGAGGCGCGCAGGACTGGGGTGGGGGCTGGAAGGAAGTGCGCAGTGTGGCGAGAGCGCCGAACAAAGCCCTCTCGGGAGCCGCGTCACCCCGCGGTGACCCCGGCCCGCCCCGTGAGCCGCGGGGCTCCGGGCCGGCCTCGGAGCAGGCCGCACCGCTCGGCGGGCGCACGCCAGGCGCGCCGTGGGCTCGGGCCGCCGCCACCTCGCGGGCGCGGCTCTCCACTGTCCCCGCAGGAGCAGCCGGTGGCCCACCCCAAGGCGCGAAGGCAGCTCGGCGCTGGTTAAACCTCGCCCAGCCTCGGGAGCCCTCGGAGAGGCTGAGGGGAGACTACGTCCTGATGTCCTTCGTCCGGAGACCGGGCGACCCGGGGGCGCGCGGAGGCCGCAGCTGTGCTGGAAAGGGGCTAGCGGGCTCCCAAGTGCACGAAAGTGGGCGACCAACTTAGCTCCCAAGTGCACGAAAGTGGGCGACTCCAGCTTGCCAGAGAAGGGCCCTGGCTGAGGCGGCAGCGGGAGGGGGCTGTTGCAAACAGCTGTTCCTCATACATATTTCATTACACAATCAGATAATGCGTCCCACCACCTTCTCAATTATTCACAGATAAACATTTTCAAGACGTTTTGACATCTGTCTTAGTGCCTGCTATTAATTTAGTAATCACTGTAGTTAAAAATGTATGGGATTTTTGCCGTCGGAGAACCTCCTCTCGGCGCGCCGGCCCAGTGTTGGGCTGGCTGCGGGAGCCCGGGCCCTCCGAGAGTGAAGACACTTTTGGAGGTGCGCGTTGACACTGTTGTGGAGGGGATTAAAGGGGTATCTGGTTATTTTTAATTTATTGTTGTATGACGACTAACCTCCCCCCACCCGCATACCCTCCTCACTCTCGCAGGCCAGCCCTAGACCCACAGTGGGGTCCAGCCCTTTGCCCCGGCAACAGAAATGGTTAGCTTCATCTCAGGGCTGAGGAAGTCCTGGCAACCCTAACCAGCTTATTAGAGAGAGAGAGACAGACAGACAGACAGAGAGAGAGAGAGACAGAGAGAGAGAGAGACAGAGAGAGAGAGAGACAGAGAGAGAGAGAGAGAGAGAGAGAGAGAGAGAAGGACGCACAATCATTGAGAATTTCTCACAGAAACAAACAAAACCAAAACACAATACAGAAAGCCCCATTCAATAGGTCACAAACTTCTAAAGTTTTACCTTGAGCCCTGTGTCCCTGGCAGAGGCCACAAGAGCATTTCGCAAAAAGAAAAATTCACTGCAGTCACTGTATGTGGGATATTTGGGGCTATGAGAAAAATGAGTGGTTTTTCTGCGTGAGTGATAAATGTTAACCGGCACAGCGTTGTACATGCAGGCCGTTTTCAAAAATCAGACGAGCAGAGTTTGAAGAATCTTGTGAGACTGGAAAGTAATAGCAAATTTTTCCGACTCTTACATGCTGTTCTTTATTGTGAGAAAGCTGCAGATAAACTACCCAAAGAGGGGGAAGCTAAGAGTTTCTTTGTGTTCTGAACCGCAGCTATAGGAACGGGAGTTTCACTTTGGGTCTGAGGGTAACAGCCCCTTATTCATTTCTCTCTCTGTCAGTCTCTTTCTAAGGTGGGTCAGCAGGTGGACTCTCATTTGGGAAAGAGGAAAAACAAACCTGGGTAGAGAAAAATGACCATGGAAGAACTGCTCTTCCAACAACAATTAAGATGACATGACAAGTGAGTTTCACTCTTTATTGTTCAAAACAACCACAAGAACAAAATCCTGCTACTACAATGTCCAGGAATTAAGTATATCTCAAAAAAGAATAGGACACAATGTTTGCCCTCAAAAGAGAAAAAAATTCTTCCCTCCTCTGACCACCATATCCCCTTATTTCTAGGGCAACTATATCTGCTTTGACGCTCTTCCTTGTCCTCCTGCCCCCATTTTTAGGTGGTTTATTTCTTCTTCACAAAACGGGCCCTCCTTTGTCCCTTGAAGGGTGGTCATCTGACTTGCTGTCCCAGAGACCCCTTTTATATATTTTTTTCAACCTGAATAAATCTTGCTAGACTTACCCTCTATTTTCAGATGGAGGGGGCTCAGAAAATGAACTCCAAAGAGAAAAAGTTGGGGAGGAAGGTGAAGTGGGGGGAGGGCCCTCTGGTTTCTGGCAGTCCTGCCTCTTCTGCAGGAAATGTTTGGTAGCCACTGTCCAGAACTGCTTGTTCCAACTCCACAGGCAAATGTAGCAGACACGTTACTAGGAATCCATCTTGGTAATGCCTCAGCTGGGCCAGGATGGTGAACTCTGCCTGGGATTGGGGAGCAGAGGTGAGAGCTTCCAAAAAGCCCACAAAGAAAAGTAGTTTAATAAACTGTAAAGTTCAGTTCGCTTTGGAGTGCCCTTTTGAAATTTATTTGATAAATGGGCTGGGATGGAAGTGGGGGTGGGAGGGATGGAGCTGAGCTAACAATTCTTTTTAAGGAATAAATTTCAGATAAAAGAAAAGGGGCAAAACAAGGGCCTTCCCATTTCTGGAACTCTGGTTTGAGCTGAATTAGGAATCTCTGGCAAATAAGTGAGGATGTGTATGGGCTTTATTGAAATCCTCCTCCAGAATGCAATCTCCTAGGCCCAAAATAATAACAAATAAATATAAATCATCCCTGTCAAAATGAATCTTTCCTGTATTGCCCTCTTCTGGTGTCTCCAACAGAGCAGGGCGGAAGTTGAGCAGGCTGGCTTCGGGTGGACGAGCTGTTGGTTCTTTCTAGTCTCTAGGACTTGACCAGAAACCTTTCACGCAGCTGTCTCAACAAAGTTTCTCCCCCAGGTCCAATCTCTCTAGCCTTGAGGCCTGCATCCTGGTTGGGACTACTTCCCCTGTGTGCAGCTGTGTGTGTGTCTGGGGTCACTCCACATGGGCACTGTGGCTGTTGTCTGGAAGACTGGTGCACACCCATGCATTCGAATAATTATGCCCATGGACACTTATTTATTCCTCAAATTCTGCTATTAGTGTTTCTTTAATTCTCCCATGGCGCTCTGATACAACTGCATGTACCTAATGTGCAGTCAGGTGACTCATAGTGCAAGGCAGGCATGAGTGACCCCTGGGGTCTGCATAGGGAGGGGAAGTGTGCAAGCGCAAACTCAGGGCTTTGGGTGGAATGCAAGGTTGATAAGACCCCCCCACACTCTTTTACACCTTCTTTTGTCCTATTTATTAATCTTTCAGAGGAGAGACCTTTGCAGGATTCTGTATCCTGCAACCCTTCAAAGAAGGGTGGGACCAATATCTGGGACCTCTTTGGTGGATTGTAGCTGGGTGGTACTGAATGCCCGAGAGCGAGCGGGGTGTGAAGTCTCCTTCGGGCTCTGGATTGCAGTCCCCATCCTGGCCACCTCCTGGCCTAGTGCGCCCTGGGCCTCTGAGGAGGGTGGAGATCCAATAGTGGAAGTTGTAGAGCTTCGGCAGGAGTAGCCGGAGCGTTCAGGGTTGGGGCAAA
Source organism: Glis glis (assembly GCA_004027185.1). Classification (NCBI taxonomy): domain Eukaryota; kingdom Metazoa; phylum Chordata; class Mammalia; order Rodentia; family Gliridae; genus Glis; species Glis glis. Next base: position 23,884 of record PVJS01010086.1, on the reverse strand, counting down.
ACTCTCCTCGGCCTCCCCGAAGCAACTGTATTTGTAACTGGGAACTAGCCTGGGACCGCCCCCTCGGCCCCTCCTCCAGCCCTCGCCACTGCGCTAGCGCCCAGCCGGCTACCAGAGCCACCCCCAAGCATCTTGGGGCCACGCCATTTTTTCAGGGCGCTTGGAAGAGTCTAGGGGCCTGTATGAGGGAGGAAGGGTATCAGAATTAGTGACCACGGTTCCCCTAAGGCAGTCATGCGACATTTTTCTCTGCCGGAATCCTCCTTGAACGCCCGCGTACCTTCCTGTCTCCGAGGCCCGCGGGCGTGCGGGGTGGGGGTATGCGCACATGTTCGCATGCGACTGGAAGCGGCTTCTTGGGTGTTCCTGGAATCCTCTAGAAGTGTTTTCTCGTGGTTGGAAAAAACGTGGACTTGCGGCTAACTTCAGGTAGTTTGTTACAAACGCATGAACGTCTGTCCGTCTGTGCGACGGTCGGTGCTTCTCTCCTGCGCATTCGCACAAAATGAAGCCATCTCTCCCCCTCCCTCAAGCAGACTCCCAGGCCAGGTCAAAGGGCCAAAGCCCTGGAGCCCTGGGGCACGGAGGGCAGAGGCTCTTAAAATTTGCCTGGGTGTTTTGATTAAGGCCCAAGAAGCCCTGGTGCCCATTCGGGGTCGGGTTGTAAAACCTGCATGGGAAAGGGAGACCCGGATAAACACCCCACCTCCATTGCAGGGTAAAGTCCCAGTCTGGATGCACTGGACCTACGGACCAGACATCTCACAGCCGACCCTGTCTGGGATCCGGATTGGAGGCAGTGAGTGGGAGGGGTGGTGAGGGAGTCGGGTTAATACAGGATGGAGGTGGAGATGGAAAGAAGGGGAAAAAACACACGAGACTGAGTGGGGATGTGGAGATGGGTGAGGATGGGGTGGAGATGGAGTTGGGACTGCCTCGGAGACAGCCGACTTTTCGCCCTGCTATGGAGAGGTGCGTCTGGCTGCTCTGTTGCACCACTCCACCCCCCGCAAAAATAAAGCTAATGATGTAGTAATTTAGGAGGAGGTGAGGGGCTGGGCGAAAGAAGGGAGGGGAGAGGATGGGGGAGCGCGCGCCCCAAGAGCGAAAGCAAACAGCTAGAGTGGAGGCGCTGCCCGCAGCTCGGGCTTCCCAACAGGTTTGTTGGACCAGGATCCATTCGGTATTTCGCAGGAAGGGGGGGGGGCGAGAGGAGGAGAGAGCCTTACTAGAGGGCAGAGGGAGGGAGGAAAAGAGAGATTGGAGCTAGAGAGCGCGCCGCGCGGTTTAAAAGGAGAGACTTACACTTCCTAATGAATATTTATCCACCGCTGCTTCGTGCTCCTGGCTTGCCCTACCTTTGCGCAGGTAAGATCCTCCCTGCATCCCAGCCCTGGGGGCCCTCCCAACTCCCCAGCCGGGGCGCTGGTGGCGGGGCGGGAGGGCTCTTGGTGTACGAGGTGGGGGTGGGGGCAAAGGCGGCTTTGCTCAGCGCTCGGCTCGGGCAACGGGGCGCGAGACCCTGCACGGCCAAGGACCGCGTGCGTGGACTACCTGTGTGCAATGGGTGAGAGAGAGAGAGAGAGAGAGAGAGAGAGAGAGAGAGAAGAGGGGAGAGAGAGAGAGAAACAGAGCGGGAGGGGGAGAGAGAGGCTGAGCGCCCGAGAGCGCGCGTCTGTTTGTGGCGCGCTCTGGGGACATTTTCCGACTTTTCACTCGCACGCCCTGGATTTCTCGCCTTTGCCTTTCATTGCTTCCTCCTCCCCCTCTTTGGCCCCCTCCACCTTCCCCACCCCAGCCCCTACCCCTGGCGGCCAGAGGCTTTTCTTCCGGCCTTTGTACCGCTGGCTGGGTCTGTCCTGGGCGGGATCCCGAATCTCTCATAAAAGAGAATGAACAGTTCAGTTTTCACCGTGAACCTCCACACAAAGGCCACCAGGCCAGGGGGCCTCTGTGCCCATTCCTGTGGACTAGGCTCTTGTGGCGCTGCGGCGCGCTCTCCCTCCTTTCCTCTCGTGAGGCTCCAGGGCCCAGTCCAAGGAGCTTAGAGGGATGGTCTGAACCCGGGGGTACCGGGTGAAACTTCAACGGTATTCCCCTGCCATCCTGCTTAGGCTGGAACCCGGAGCCCGAAGAGCCCCAGTGAGGAGGGCGTAGCTTCCTTGCCACCTCCCGCCCTCGCCTGGAGGAGACCGGAGAACTCCGAACGCCTAGGGAGAAAGAGGGAGGAGAAAAGGAAGGGGGTCTGGGAGGGGCTGTCACTCTAACTAGAATTCCTTAAACAGACTTACCTGGCCACCTGTTGAGAATCCATTTGGGGTTGACCGATTCTGGAGCTGCGCTAGGTGGGCACACAAAACCAAAAGCCACGTTGGGGGGAAATTTTTTTCTCTGACCGTGCCAGACGTGGTCCCTCAGGCTCGAAGCTTTGCGCTAGGGTCTCAGCTCTGCGCTAGGGTCGCGAGGCTGTAGAGCCAAGAGCGACTTTGCCAGGTGTCCCGCGACTCCAGCGCCCCCCTCATCCCACACCTCCTTGGCTGGGAGGCCAGGGACTCCGAGCCCGCGGACTAAGCAAGCGTTCAGGGACTAGGCGCTAGGCACCTGCAGCTCGACTTAAGCCGGGGCAGCTTTCTAAGCTCTGCTCAGAAGTCAAGAGCAGCAGTGCCGTCGCTCCGCGTGGCCTTTCATGCCGCAGCCACTCCTTATTCTTGTGCTTCGGCCTCTCTGGGTGCCCCTGGACAAAGCCCCCGGAGCCCGGCCGCTCCCTTCCCGCTAAATCCCCTTCGGGGTCAGTGAGCTACCAGCACCAGGCCGGGAGCCTCTCCTGTCAGCCCAGTGGCTCTTAAAGAGCTGCACCCACCCTCCGCCCTGCGCGCTCCTCCGACCCCCGCCTCCCCGCCCCTCTCTTCTCCGGATCTAGCCCCCAACGCCGCCGACCGACGCCTGAGGTCCCTGCTGCCCCGACTGATGCCCGCGGACTCCCAGCCTCCTCCTCTCACCTCCTCCCCCAAGCAGCCGGTGGGCCCTACCCTACGCCTCAGGTCTCCTTCTGTCCAACAGCGCCCACCCCCTGGCTTCTCCGCCCCTACTTTTGCACTTTGGGCGGATCATGGCCGAGTTACCGAGCTTTGCCCAGCTGAGATGATCCCAAAAGACTGTTAGTTTGGGCTTGTTATAGGGGGTCTGAGAATGGGATCAGGGCAGGGCATGCAGTGGAGCTCAAGGGAGGGAGGGAAAGGGCAAAGGGGCAGGCCGAATGGATTGAGAGGGCTCTGCTATCCCAAGGCCTACCTGGCCTTTTGGCTGGCCCTGTCCCACTCCTTTCTAGTAATGGCCACTCTGGAATGAGACTGTGGGGTTACCAACTTGGCCAGGCCCACTGTGTGTGGAAGGGCTTGTGGGCATATGGGGGGGCACCAGAAGGCCTAGAGTGTGGATCTGGGAGGACCCTGCTTCCCAAGCCCAGTGTATTCGTCCCTCCAAAAATAACCTTTAAGGGGCTGAGGGTTGGGTGTGCAAGGAAGGAGTGTGAAGGGACCTGGAGTTCCAGCTGTCCAGGGAAAAGGGCAATGAAGGGGAGGGGACAACGAGGAAGTCTACTCTTTCTAAGGACTGAAACACAATTTCTAATAGTTTCTTATAATTATTGGGCAACTATGTCACTTGCCCCAAGACAAGGGGAAAGGGGGAAATAGATGGTTGCCTTGATTCCCATTTCTTTGAGAACTTTCTCTTCCTTTCTCCCAGGCCTGTATTAGGCCCAGTCTCACCCAACTAGGATGGCTCCACCTAGGTCACTTTCATCAATCCTACCCAGGACTAAAAACATGATTAAAGAGACCAGAGAAGGGATGCAGGGAGGGGTAGAAGTTAGTACAGGCTGCGGCACCCTGCCTTCCCTACTGCCAACTGTCACAACATTTGACTGTTGGGGTTCTGTGGATGTTAGAAGTGGTAATTTGGGGAGCTGAGCCTACCCACCCTTTCCCAAATGCAGGCCCTAGTTCTGGTTGTCAGAAGAGGGTTAGTGGGAAGAAGGGTATGGCCTCCTGTGCATCCAAGACCAAAGGAACTTGAGGAGGGAGGAGGAAGGAAAGCTGACCCTCCCCTGGGCATGCGCCCTCTGCCACTCCAACATTAGTCCAGATGCACCTTTAAAGAGCTGGGGAGACTAATTGATTTGCAGTTGGCCCTCTTGGGAGAGGGTGACAGTGTACACCCCTGGCTAGATCCTGAGGCTGCAAATCTGCCTCCTCATAGGCATAACCAGGGTGACTCACATGCCCCAAGTCATTCCTCCTTTTTCTAGAGACTAGATCATCAGCGGTCAGCTAGGCTGGGTTTGTGCCCACCCTCCTGGGCCTGGCAATGGGAAGTGCCGAAGTCCAAGACAGAGCCAAACTTCTCTTGTCTGAGGACGGGGGGGGGGAGGGCCTTTAGACGGGCGGTGGGGCTCATTAAGCAGAGCGGGGGTGCCGAGAGGTGCGCGCTGCCGCCGGCCCCAGAGGCCTCCTTTGAGCCGTCGGGGCGCTTCATTAAGCAGCGCTAACAAGGCGTACAAATGCCGGGCCCAGCAGCTTTCTTGCAATGCCGGGGCCTTAGCAGGGCGCCAGGCTAATGAGGGTCACTCAAAGGGGCTGATCAAATATTCAAATTTCCCCGCACGCCGGGAACTTTTATGCACCGAGAAAGTTGAGGCAACTGAGCTGTGTTTACGGTCGGGGGCGACAATTGCTTGGAACGCGGTTCCCCGGAGGCTAAGGCGGGGGGCGGGGGCACGGGGAGGGAGCAGTTGTTGTTGTTGTTGTTTTTCAAAGGAAAGTAATCGGGGTCCTTGAAGGGCTTCGCAGGCCTCCCCGCCTGCGTGCTGCGCTCCCCTGCGCCCTCCCTGGCGGTAAGCGCCAAGCGCCTCAGTTTGTAGCTTGCGGGGAGGCCCAGAAAGCAGGCCACCCGGCCAGCCCCCACCTTTGGACCAGGGGCCCGGAAGGGGCGTTGCCCCCAAAAAAGACCCTTCCAGGGACTTCTAGGTTTGCTATTTAGGTCAGAACTAGGTCAATCGGGTGCAGTTGCCCCGGCCCTTCGGACTCTCCTCTCCTGGAGGCCTGGAGACTCCTTGGGCTTTCTCTGTAACTGGAAACAAGGAGAGAGTAGAGGCCTCCAGGATGTGTCCCCAGGGGCATTAAAACTTTCCATGTGTTGGAGTTGACATTGCAAATAAATGCCCAGCAGATCAGAGTGGGAGAACACTCTCCAATCCCAAAGCCCTCTTTTCTCCCTGCACCCCTGAACGCTGTCCTTCCGCCCCAGGGGGGCGGCGATGGAAGCGGGGACGGTGGCAGCAATTTTTGTCTGCATAGGTGACAGCCTGTACCAGCGCCGAGTCCCAGATCCATCAAGGCCCAGATCTGAGCGGCCAGAGGGCAAGGGAGAGATCTAGAGACTCCGCGGGTTGACCCGTGAGAGACTCAGGGTGCAGGCATTCTCATCGCGCCACCCTCTCCAGGAATCCCCAGGCTCACTTCCTGGACCTCTACGACTTGGTCCCCACCAGTGAGAAAGGCGGCCTGGGCCCTTGAGCCCAAAGTCCCTCGGATCCTATCCCCTTTCCCCATGGCCCAGCGCCTGGGAATTTGGAAAGGGACCCTCGGGTGCTCCACAGCGCTCTCTCTCTCTCTCTGTCTCTCTGTCTCTCTCTCTCTCTCTCTCTCTCTCTCTCTCTCTCTCTCTCTCTCTCTCCACCCTTAGCCCGAGACCTTGCAGAGCTGAGCTCCCAGCCCGGCCGAGAGCTCGTCCCGCCGTCCGCGCTGAGGACCAGCCGTCCCGCCTCCCCGTCCAGCTCTCTGCATTCTGAACTTACTGGCTTCTGGCGGCGGGTGTTTCGGACCAGAGCCGCGAGGCGCAGGCGGCGGCGGCGGGGTGGCGGAGTGGGCTCTCGGGTTTACGCCCAGCTCGGCTCTGCGGGGAGGAGCGGACAGCCCCGGCTGCTGCCCGGCCGGCGGCGCTCAGCTGGGTCCCGGCGCACAAAGCTGCGCGCCTTGCTGCCGCCCTCCCCTCCGCTTTGCGCTTCCGAGCGGCGGTCGCCACCCGAACTGGCAGGGTGCAGCGTGTTGGCAGGCGGCAGGGAATAGTCTGAGGGGCCGGGTATTCCCGAGCGGAGTCTCAGCCCCGCTTTCTTCAATTCTTCCTGAGTGGCGAGGGTTTTCGATTTCAGCGCTTTCGGCAGAGCCGGCGGCACCTGCCCAGCCTCCCTCCGGGGCTGGCGCGGCAGCGGCGGGGAGAGGCCAGGTCGCTCCCACCCGGAGGCGGGGGTTACGAGGATAGGGAGGGACTGGCTGGGTTCACCCGCCCGCCCGGCGCCTGGGTCCCCGGCTCCGGGGGATGCAGTTTCGGGGTCACGAGCCGCTTTCAAAAAGTTGAACAGATATTCGGAAACCCACCCGTAGGAATTCTCCCCCCACACGCGGCACAATACCCACTCCCCTCCCCTTTTTCATTCCTTCCTCCCCCGCTTCCTCCTCCTACCTCTTCCCCCTCCCACCTTTCAGCCTATAATCCTTTCCCTACGAGAGAATGGGATCGGGAAGAAAAGATGAAGTGTCTGTTTTTGTGTCCCAACCTTTGGGCTCTTTCTGGGCCTGCAGTGAACCACCGCCCGGAGCTTCACAGCTGAGCGGAAAAGGGTTCACGGTCCCGAGGAAGATAAATGGAGAGGAGACACCCGAAGTGGAGCTTGGCGGTTCTTCCCTTTGGGGGAATGTTTCTCTGCCCCAGTCAGCCGGCTCAGGGCCCGCTACTCTTAGCTGCCTCGGGCTGAGTGAGCCAGTATAAGCCCCTCAGCCAACCCATAACCTCCCTGATGCCCTAGAACCTCCGACCCAGCGTGCACTTCTCTGCCCTCCGGGCCTGGCGCTGCAAGACTCCAGGCCCCGGCCAAGCCTGCGCTCCAGTTTAGGGGCTGGGACCGTCCGCCCGTGACGTTAGGTTTTCCATTTAAATTCCCTCTCGGTCTCTTTTTCTCTCCTTCCTCATTGAGATCTCCAAAGTGGTGTGGACCCGGCGTCGCGCCCCCAGATCTGCATCGGAATGCAGAAAGGATCTTTAAAAAAAAAAAAGTTTTGAATTCCTCAATGATTTTTCTTCTGGAAAGGCAGCTTAGGATAATTATTTCAGCTTTATTGAGGGCAGATTAGTTGAAGTCTGGGCTCTGCGTTTCAATACTCGTTGTACACGGGCCGACAATGTGGGCATTGTTGGCTACTGTGTGTGAATCCATTCAACATATACACTTTTTAACACCAAACCGAGTCCTGTCTAAATATACACAGTGCGAGGGGGAAAGACGTCTCTGACCCGGACAAATCTGCGTAAATCACACTTCCATAGTTACAGAAGCCTCACAAAGGGGGGCCGGCCTCAAGATGCTGATTACATCTTCTTAAAAGCAACATACCTAAGAATAAATACCCAGGGGCTACGGTGGCCACAGGGAGAGAGAGCCCTCTGCATTCTGTGGACATTTTTCGATCTGTTTTAGGCTTGCAATATTATTTGCCCTAAAGAGAAATTAGTCTGCATTATTATTATTATTATTATTATTATTATTAATCATATGAGCAAACAAGCAATTTTCAGGCCTTATCTGATTTCTCAGGGTGGCCTCCAAAGTTTCAGTGACCTTTTCAGGCTAGTGGGCAGGCCCAAAGCTCCTTCTGAGGCAGCATTTTCTGGGCTCCCCAGGGTCCAGAGGGCTCCTAGCTTCTGGGCTCAGCTCTTCCACAACTCTGGAGGCAGCGAAAGTCTGCTGGGAAACATAATGTTAGATTGCATGTGTGTGTGTGTGTGTGTGTGTGTGTGTGAGAGAGAGAGAGAGAGAGAGAGAGAGAGAGAAAGAGAGAGACAGAGACAGAGACAGACAGACAGACAGACAGACAGACTGGGGATTGAATTCAGGGGCATTCTACCTCTGAGCTACACCCCCAGCCCTATTTTATTTCGGCCCTATTTTATTTTTTGTTTTGAAACAGGGTCTCATTAAGTTGCAGAGGGCCTCACTAAGTTGCTGAGGCTGGCCACAAACCTGTGATCCTCCTGTCTTAGCCTCTCAAGTACTGGGATTACAAGTGTGCACCACACTTGGCTAGATTGCTTTTTAAGATGGAAAGAAGTGTACTGTTGTTTCCACTATTTTAAAATACAAGGTGATGGGACAAATCAAGGTACCTTGGCTGGGAGCAGAGTAAAGAGAAGTCCAAACTGAAGCCAGGGGTGTTGTTATTAATGTAGCCAAAGCAACCCGCTGGGAGGCCCGAACAGCCCCCAGCACCCTGGGTCCTGGGACCTGCCAGATCCCCCCCCATATGGGATCCCGTGGCCTTTTAGCCAAGGTCGGTGTGTGGTGGGCCCCATGATCTCATCTCTCCTTTCTTCCTCACACTATAAGTGCTCACATAGGCAGAAAGAGGCGGCCCGACGTGCACACCATATGCAAACCTTGCAGGCTCAGCTGGCTCTCCGACTCTCTTTGCGGGCAGGGTCGCCCTGCGTTCCAGAGGCTTGGGGAGACTCTTGCCTTCCAACAAAATCCCCCCTGTAATTGGTCATCTCTTTCAACTACTCAGGGCCCATACAGTTTTTCGAATTTCGGAATCAACTTTATTGGGGAGAGGGAAGAGGAGGCTCAGAGACAGCGTGAAAGAAAAGGAAAAACGAGAGAGAGAGAAAGAGAGAGAGAGAGAGAGAGAGAGAGAGAGAAAGAGAAGGGGGAAGTGGCGAGATTAAGAGTTGCACAGATTTAAAAAAAAATTCTTTCTCCCCCGTTTCCCTCTTCTCCCCCTCCCCCCTCCTCTGGCTAAGTGGTAAAACCGTCCTTACGTTCTCGGTATTGATTGGCAGGGCTGACAGTGATTGGCAGTGGTTGCCGTGGCAACGCCACAACGACACGCCGCAGACCAATAGAAAAGCGAAACAAAATGTTTCAATGCTGCACTCACTGTGGATTTAGGGGAGATATTATGAGGCTGTTGTCATTAGGGCGATTGCTGTGGAATCGCTGAATCTTGACTCGGCGGTGGTTGGCTCTCGCTCGCCTCTCTCTCCCTCTCCCTCTGTCTCGGGTTCTCTCTCTGCGCGCGCGCACCGGGGCCGCTCTCCTTCCTCCCTCTCTATGTGGCTGCTCGGGTGTGTGTGTGTGTGGATGTGTGTGGGGTGTGGGTGTCCCTTACGTCCTTCCTCCTCCCCCTCCTCCTCCTTCTGCTCCCCCCTCCTTTCCCTCACCTCCTCCCCTCTCTCCTCTCCCTCCTCCTGGTCCTCATCGCCCCTCTCCTCCTCTTCCTCCCCTCTCTCTTCCTCTCCCTGAAATTTCTCCTCTCCTCTCAGGTCAGTCCATGGTATTCCGCTCCCCCCTAGACCTCTATTCCTCCCACTTCTTGTTGCCAAACTTCGCGGATTCTCACCACTGCTCCCTACTTCTGGCGAGTAGCGGCGGCGGGAACGGTGCGGGAGGCGGCGGCGAGGGAGGAGGCGGCGGCGGGAACCGTGCGGGAGGCGGCGGTGCTGGCGGAGCAGGCGGCGGCGGCGGCGGCGGCGGCGGCTCCAGGGCCCCCCCGGAAGAGTTGTCCATGTTCCAGCTGCCCACCCTCAACTTCTCGCCGGAGCAGGTGGCCAGCGTCTGCGAGACGCTGGAGGAGACCGGCGACATCGAGCGGCTGGGCCGCTTCCTCTGGTCGCTGCCCGTGGCCCCCGGGGCGTGCGAGGCCATCAACAAACACGAGTCGATCCTGCGCGCGCGCGCCGTGGTCGCCTTCCACACGGGCAACTTCCGCGACCTGTACCACATCCTGGAGAACCACAAGTTCACCAAGGAGTCTCACGGCAAGCTGCAGGCCATGTGGCTCGAGGCGCACTACCAGGAGGCCGAGAAGCTGCGCGGCCGCCCACTCGGCCCAGTGGACAAGTACCGCGTGCGCAAGAAGTTCCCGCTGCCGCGCACCATCTGGGACGGCGAGCAGAAGACTCACTGCTTCAAGGAGCGGACTCGGAGTCTGCTGCGGGAGTGGTACCTGCAGGACCCCTACCCCAACCCCAGCAAGAAACGTGAACTGGCGCAGGCCACTGGCCTCACTCCCACACAAGTAGGCAACTGGTTCAAGAACCGGCGGCAGCGCGACCGCGCCGCAGCGGCCAAGAACAGGTCAGTGGCGGGCTCCGCGGCCTGGCTACAGCCCCCGGAGCCGGGAAGGAGAGGGTTGAAATGCGGGCAAGTGGGGACGGTAGGGGCGGCCGCCGGGCTCCGGAGAAGCCGCGACTCCCTGGCCAGTTGGAGAAAGTTTCCGCTGCCCGGGGCGCGTGGAAGAGGGGCGGGCTGTGGGTTTATTGACTGCTTTGCCGGAGTGGGGCTTTTGTCAGGGCACAGAGCTTGTTCGTGCGGCCCGAGCGCCCACGGCTCACGGTCTGGGAGCTGTACCCGCACCCCTCTCCCCAGCCCCTACCACAGCGAGACGCTCCTCTGAGCCTAGAGACAGAGAGGGAAGGAAAACACTCCTTGCCACCTGGTTCTCATTTCCACGCACTGCAACAACACCAGAGCGGAATCCACGAATGTCAGGGAAAGGAAAGTGAGCCTAGGTCCCTGTGACAAAGGAGAAAGGCTGGAGGCCACCTTGCAGGGCCTCCTTCCCCTGGCTGCACCTGGCCTGACCCTGAGCAGGAGGTCCAGGCTGGGGGAGTGGAGAGGCCTAGTGTGTATGAGTGCGTGTGTTCACGAGCACTCGTGTCTGTGCCTGTACTCGCCCTCCTTCCCTAGTCACAGAGCGTCCCTTTGGTTCCGTAACTTGCCCTGCTGCTGGCAAGTTTGGCCACAAGGTCACAAAGTTGTACTGGACTTGAGGGTCAGAGCAGCTGGTTCTGAGGACAAACGGAGAAAAAATTAGAGGGAAAGAGAGGGAAGGGGAAAGGAGTCAGAAGGAAAGGGAAAAGGAAGGAGGAAGTTGGATGGAAGCCCTTATGGCGCCCACAGTCCCTCCTCAGCTTGAAAGGAGAAGGGCCTAATAGGCAGGGAGCAGGGTCCCCACCTGCTGACAGCTGCTGGTTACTGGGGGCCAGTGTGAGTTCCTGGAGTGTGTTGGGGGTTCAGCAGGCCAGGCCTGACCCGACCCCACAGGCCCTTTCAACCCTGCCTGTGGAGTCCACTTTTCGCCCGATGGGGGGAGCACCCAGGGCCAGGCGAGGCCTCCTTGTGGGGAGAACACCAAGACACTAGGTCCAGGCAGCCGGTTCCTCGCCCAAGACAGAGGCTGCCAGACACAGCTCTGCGCTTCTTTCCTGCCTTCTCCTCCATCCCCGTTCTCCCCCACCCCGTTCTTTCGTCACTTTTAGCTTCCAGCTACCCCATTTTCTCTTCCCCGATCCTGCGCTCTATGCAGGGACCTAGGAAAGCTAAGCCGGCGGGTCCTAGCCCGGAGCAGCGGGGAAACCCGCAACTCTGGGTGTGTTTGGGGGAGCAGGGAGCAGGCACTGCGAGAACCCCAAGCTCCCGAGGTAGCCGGTTCAGTGTGAAGAACCCCCGGGGCTGAGGAAGAAGCTCTCGCCACCCGATTTCTGCTCCCACGGGGCTCGGCCTCCCCAGGCGGCCGGCCGCCGGTGCTACCTCTCCTCTGATTCCGGTCCCTATCTGAGGAGCTTTAGGAAGCTCTCTGAAGAAGGGAGCCGAGAGCCAGGACTCGGGCTGGGGAGGCTCGGCGGCACTCCGGGAGCGGCTGGGTGCGCGAAGGGATTAGCTGAGAGCGCTGTCGGGGGCGGCGGCTGGGGCGCGGGATGGGGAGGCCCGGGAACGCGGGGCGCGAGGGCGGCTTGCAGGCCCGGCTCCCGGCGGCGCGGGCAGCCGGGCGGCGGGCCGCGGTGTCAGGGCGGGCACGGCTCTCTCTCTCCCGCAGGCTCCAGCACCAGGCCATCGGACCGAGCGGCATGCGCTCGCTGGCCGAGCCCGGCTGCCCCACGCACGGCTCGGCAGAGTCGCCGTCCACGGCGGCCAGCCCGACCACCAGCGTGTCCAGCCTGACGGAGCGCGCGGACACCGGCACCTCCATCCTCTCGGTAACCTCCAGCGACTCGGAATGTGATGTATGATAGCCAAGGCCGCCCTCCTCCCCTCCCCCTCCTTCCCCTCCTCTTCCCCTCCTCCTCGGCGCCCTCCTTCCTCTTCCTCCTCTTCCTCATCCTTCACCATCCCCGAAACAAACCGAAATCAGGATACACAACCATACACATACACAGTCCGCACACACTCCCACCCCAGCCCCAAATAGATAAAAATCAATAAAAATAACAAGTTAACCGCAAACCATCAACAACCCCCAACCACCATCTACCACCACGGCCACCCCAAAGGACCGCGACGCCAACAGACAGTCACAAACGCCGATGTCTCGGGCAGAGAACGTAGAAGAGATGACAATTGTATACTTTCTAGGACAAGCACGGCTTATCCTTTCGGCTCCCACGGACCCGGCACCCCACCTGCATGACGATTTATTTGTATCTGGGAAAATATTCTCTCTAGTTTAAAATGATTTAAAGAGTCGACTATACAAAAACCACCACCACCACGAGGACGAGACGACAAAAGCAAAACAGACAAAAAGAAAAAAAATCTACCATCTCCATTCCGAATTTGTTTAAAAAAGAAAGAAAAAAGAACTCGAGAGAGAAATAGCAAATGTTTCTCGCCTTTTGTTTCTCTCTCTTTTCCCTCCCTCACTCTCTTTCTCTTTTTTCTCTGTTTTTAAGTCCAAGTATTGGTCAAACAAGATGCAATCTTCTGTTTTTTGTTCAGCAGACAATCATTTTCTTCGTAAGCACCTTTTTCTCTCTACTCTGTCACTGCCTGTGTGGGTACTGGTTATAAATGTGGAAAAAGAATAGTTATGACTGTAACAGATTTTTATTTTTATTTCAAAATTTTATATGAATTATGTATATCTTAATGATCGGTCATTTTCCCAGTTTGTAATATATGTGTAGAAATTGCCTGTATATGATATTGCTTTCTCTCCTCTCCCTTTCTTTCTTCCCCTCCTTCCTCCCTCCTCGCTCACCTGTCTCTTTCCTTTTTGGGGTTCCCCCTCCCACTCGGTGTTCCTGGCGTCCACTTGGCCGTCGCGGCGGGCGTGGCGGCCTGGGTTAGGATGAGGGACCCCGGCGCTAGCGAAAGCGGAGAGTGAGACCGTAGTATTCTTATGCAAAAGCTATTTCAAGTATTTCTTAGCTGCTTTGGAGGTATCTCTCACTCCCCGTAGGGCGCTTTTACTGTTATCTTAACTGCGTGTTTATCTATATGTAAAAACTTTCTAAAGCAAATACAGTATTCTCCATTTTCTTATCACTCCCACAGACTGGTGTTTTTGTCCGCCCCGGCCCAAAGCCCCGGGGTGGGGCGGCGGGGCCTTGGCTTTCTCCGCCGCTCGCTCGGCGGGACACTGGAGCTGGGGCAGGATTTCAAAGCTGGGCCTGAGCTTTTTCTGGAAGTTGGGTGGAGAGAGGGGAACCGGGCCTTCTGACGGAAGACCGAGCGGAATCCTGAGCGCAAAGGCGGAGGGGGCACGGGGGCGCGGGGGGCTACGACAGCCAGTGTGGTCTGCGCGAGACGTCAGGCCCGGCGCCGCCCAGGCTCGGAGCGTCCCGGGATTGGAGCCTGCCGCGGCCCGTGTGGGTCCTTGGGATGTGTTGGGCGTCTTTCGGTTGTTGTGGCTTTGCTTTTTAAAAGGGGAAAGACAAAGTTGGCTAATGCAAGGGTCCATTCCAAGCGGAGTTGACAGATTTTGTCCTCATTTGATTTTTTTTTTCCTTTGGGGGATGGGGTGGGTACTGCAGCCCGGGTCGGGAAGACACGGGAGGAAGTAGTTTTCCGAGTTTAGGGCCTAGAATCAGAATCACACCCCTCATCACCGTGTGTGTGTGTGTGTGTGTGTGTGTGTGTGTGTGTGTGTGTGTGTGACTTCCCTTATGGCTATCAATAGGTCTCCCTGAAATTTGTGTCTTTCGGGATCAGCCGGAGTCCCTCAAGCCCCTATGATATTTAAGAGTTGCTTTACTCTTTAAAACAAAACCCAGAAAAAATTACCGCCTCTTGCTAACCATATTCCTGCTGGTCCCAGGCCTCTCCGTTGTCCCCTGGGATGGTGTGGTTGGCAGAGCCTCGTCAGCTCTGGGCTAGGGCAGCCTGCTCCCAAGGAGGAGGAACCAAAGAAGTAATTTCAGAAAACTTGTCTTCACTTGAAAGTTCAATTTCCAAAGCGCAGAGGATTAGGAAGAAATGTGCCTGGAATTTCGCACGCATTTCCAAACTAATTTTGACTTCCGATTTCCTTTTGTCCTCATCCCAGGCAGCATGGGGGGGGGGGCGCACTGGGGCCAGGCTGGGCAGAGAGGCTGCCTGGCCTGGAGGTGCCCTGGGTCCCTAAGAGTTCAAGCTGGTGCCTGGCCAGGAGGGTCTCCCCTGCCCCCCCCCCCAGTCCCTATTTAGAACAAGGGCACCCAGTTGGCCTCTGGAACCTCCAAGTTCTGTGGTCTGGCTCACATAGTCAGAATCTTTGCATGTATTCTCTGCCAGAGGAACCACTCCTCAAGCCACCACTTTTCAGGCAATATTCACCCAGGTGATGGGAGATTGGGAAAGGGACTGCCTGCCTGCGTTCTCCCTGGCTGGAGATGGTCCTGAGATGAGGGGATCTGTTACCTGCTCTCCTTTTTAGATAGCCAGTAACATGCTTGACCCAGAGCTTGGGCCTCCAAGCCCAGAGAAATGGCAGACTCTGTATGGAAACTCTGAATGGACCCTGAGCAGCCAACTAACCGGAATTCATGGAAAGGGGCAGCACTGCTGGAGAGTGATTTCTGGAAGGGCCTAACGAGGTGACACCACGTGCCTTTCCATGTAGAGCAGGGAGCAAACTTGGGAGTTATGCCTCTGGTCTCTCAACATAACCTGGCAGAAAAAAAGCAGGCTTGGGACACCCAGCACCTACTCCTCCATTGAAGAAAACAGTACCAGGCTCCACAGAGACCTTCAGCTTGGAGGGCATGGGCCCCATTGGGTATCACCAGTCTGATGTCTATCTAGCTAGCTTGCCTATCACTCTCAACTCCTATATTTCTACCCAGGTCTGCACAAATACCAATGCTCTACTCTGCATTTTCTGACCTTGCCTACAGGTCCCCTGCAGGAGGAACACGTGTGCTTGTTGTGGGTGGTGTATATGTGTGGAATTCTGAATGCTGGGCTTTCACCACTCAATCAAGGTCTGTATATAAAAACATTTGTGTGGTATATAAATGCAGGTACTGCACATTGATAGGTGTTTTCATGTATATTGCATCGTTTAGGTACAGTACTGGTATGTGGCTTGAGAAGTTTATAGATATCTGAGGTTTTTTTGATGGGGGGGGAGGTACTGGGGATTGAACCTAGGGACATTCTACCTCTGAGCTACACCCCCAGGCTTTTTTAAAATTTTGAAACAGGGTCTCACTAAGTTGCTGAGGCTGGCCTCAAACCTGCAATCCTCCTGTCTCAGCCTCCCAAGGACTGAGATTACAGGTGTGGACCACCATGCCTGGTTTATATATACCTGGTTGGCTGATTTTGCAGAGTATTAGGATGGTTCCAGTACACCTACAGGATGCTGTGTGTGCAAGGGCTTTCTGCCCAGTGTGTCTCCAGTGTCCATGTGTCTTCTGCGTCTTGATTCTTGTGTGGACATGTGTGAATTCCCTTGTTCTAATTAGTCCACAGTCAAGACCACCACACTGACCACCCTAGCCGGGCTTCCTGTCCCTTTAAGAAATGAGGGGTCACTATGGTATTCATTGGCTAGAGGGCAAAAGGGAGTTGGACTCTTTGACTTTCTTAGTTTGCTCTTTACTTTGATACACTGGGGATATTACTATGGATTTGGCTTCTGCCCTTTCAAACATCCCAGTGAAGGAAAAAGAGATCCTTTTCTGGCCAGTTCTCTCCTTTTACTGGCTGCTTGGCCATCTCTTTCCAGGTCCCCCAAAGCCATGGCCCCTGCTCTCTCTTTCAGGAACTGCTGGGGCAGGTCTCCAGACTGAAGTCCTGCTTGCAGAAAAGCCTTCTCAGCCGCTATGCACAGTCCCGATTCAGTCGGGGCCGGTGGAGTGTGTGCACCGGGTGTGCTTGCTCCTTGGGCCCCAAGGCCTGGGGAAGGCCAGATAAGGGGGCGTGATTGTTAAGCGTTGGCCCCCTCTGGCTGCTCTCCTGACACCCCAGGGATCAGACTAGCTTCCCTGAGCGTCGTGCACTTCCGCCCGCGGCCTTCGCGCAGCGTGTTTAGGCTTCTTGTGTACCTGGGCCGACACTCTAGGGTGTAAAGATCTTGAAGAATTACAGCCGATTTGACCATATTTTCTTCCTCCCTGCCTCTCTCAAAGAAAAACAGTGGCAATCAAGGATTTATGTCAGAAACGCAAACGGGCAGAATGGGGTGTGAAACTGGGAAAATCTGCCTCAAAGACCTGGCCCCTAGAAGCCGCCTGACAGAGGAGAGAGGCCAACCTACCTCTTCCGGCCTGCTCACTCTCCCCCCTTTTCTTCCTGCCCTCAGCCCCAGCCCAGAACCCCACCGGCTCCTCTCTTTGCCCTCCTCGAATCCTGCGGAATCGACTGCCCAGTGCCAGCGCAGTTGATTATCCCTAGCGAGACGCACAACTGATTAAAATGAAATGACCCGGAAGCTGCCATGGCGCTGGGCGCGGTTGCCGATCAATGGCCGGAGCTGGAGGCACCCGAGCCTGGCGAGTTGGGGCTGGGGTGGGACTAGCAAGGGGCGGCCGGACTTTGGGCCGGGGTAGGCCTGGGTAGGCCTGGCCCAGGAGAGGTGCACCTAGTGGGATGGGCCGTGAACCCCAGCGTGGACTGTGGAGGCGGAAGAAGCTGGGACAGCTACTTCCCGAAAGGAGAACCAGCCAACCTGGCATATTGTGGACCCAGCGTCTCTCCGGGACCACAGTACGTCCCAGTCTACTCTCAGACCCGTGAAGCCTTGGGCTGACAGGGCCTCCCCCGAGCAGAGGACGTCCCGGTCACTTCTCATCTTCTGCCTTCGTGGTCCTCTGGACCCGCCTAGGCCTTTGTGTGGCTGTCACCTGGAGCACCGGCAGCAGCTTCAGGGGCTTTCAACAGCCCTCCCCCGATCTCCTCCGCCCCCAAGCGCCAGGGCTGAGACTCCTGGTCTTCCAGGACGCAGGGCCACAGGACCTCAACCCCAGGCCCCCTCAGACTCCCACTGTCGGGGCCCTTTCCGGCCCCAACTGAGCTGGCCTCCCCGCCCCAGTGTGCTGACCGGGGTGGCCGTCTGGCCCCTGGAAGGGAGGAGGAGGGCGAGAGGGAGGGGTAGGAGGGGGCAGCGCTAGCCCGGCTCCGATTTCTCCGGTCAGCTGAGCACAACTTTCCATTCGAGTGTATTCATGCAGCGGCTGATTGAGCTCGGCTGAGCCGCTGAGCCGGGCGGGGCTCCGCGGGAGGGGGCAGCACAGCCAGGCCCACCGAGGCTACAACACACACACACACACACACACACACACACACACACACACACACACACTCATACCTTAAGCCATTTCAGCATAAACAGTACAGCTTTTCCCCCACATCCACCTGCTCAGGAGCAAATTCTCAACACCCATGGACCTCCTTTCCTACCAACAGCCCGCCTCTTTCTGCCTTACCCTTCACAGATACCATACTGGTCCTCAGACACAAATGCAAGAATCCCCCATCCCCTTTCTCTCCTCCAGGTACATTCTCTAGGATGCAAACACCCCAAAGCTGCCCAGTCTCATAATCACACCTTTGTACAGAGCTATCCAGACTCACACCACAGTAGAAGCACACGTATGTGTAAAATAGCACTAGCACCTCCAGACATGTAGCATACAGCCTGTTACACACAGAGGGCTGGGGAATAGAAGAGCAATAAACTCGATCAAAAGACACAGACACTACACATCCACCAAGACAAATACACAGAGGAAATGTAGAGGAAACAGACATAGTCAAACCTGGGAGTCAACCCTAAGAGATAATGGAAATACTTCCCAGGGATACAGCCTCAAAGCACACAGCCTGACTGGGCTCTCAGAGGCTACCATTTGCCCATCCTCACCTACTCCTGGAGCACAAACATGTGTACACATGCATGCACACACACACACATCCAAAGAAGATAGGTAGAGCACTAGAAAAGAACTTTCAAAGAAACAGGCTTTCTCTTGGAAGTTGGGCAGGTAAGCAGGGGTCTCCATTTTACAATCCACCTCCAAGTGCCAGGGTATGCTGTTTTGCAGAGCAAGAAGGGAAGGGGAGAGACATCATAGAGTGGGGAGAAAGGCAAAAGGAGAGGGAAGAGAGGAAAGAGAGGTGCATCAAGCAAAAAGTGATGGGGAAAGAGAGCGAGAAGGAGGGAAAGGGAAGGGACATGGGCAGAAAGGATTATGGAGAAAACAGGGAGCAGCTTCTTTCCAGCTCAGGCTCCGGGAGGCCAAACCTGGTTGGGGAAAGGTGACACTTTAGTGTGGGGATGGGACTAGTCAGTCTTCAGGAAAGCATGTAAGGGCACACTAACGTGTGCCCAGCTTGAGCTGGGAAGTGAACCAAGGACTGCACATGTATGAAGCAGACGGGGCCCCAAAGTGCCCATTACCCTTGTAGACCTGGGGGATCCAGGCAGCTTCCTCTGCCCTGCAATCACCCAACTTCACAGGCCACCTCTCCCTTCACAGTACACACTGGCAGAGACACTCCCCCTCTATGACTCCATGCCAGTGACATACCTTGCCACCCCATATGCATGTGCCCACATACCCCCTCTGCCTCCTGCAGTGGTCACTTGTCTACCATCTATTCTACACAGTGATGAGCTCAACAGCAGCTCAGGCAGAAGCGCATTTCCATTCCTAGCAACGACTCCCCACTTTTTGCAAACAAGCCCACACTGCTCTCCATTTATACACATATTCTTTTTGGAATAAGAAAGGGCATAAACCCTTCAGACACGGAGGACTTTACAGAATGTGCTGGCAAGAAAGCAAAGCGCAGACAGGTCGTATGCACATTTATGTGTCTCCTCGGGCTGTGTCTACAGGGCAGCACTGCCAAGCTGCTCTGGCGGGGTTCTGGGAGCAGACCCTTTCAGCAGGGGGCATGGAAATGCCTGAGCAGCTGGCGGGGGCCACAGACAGGAGCTGGGGGGAGATGCATACATGTGCATAGGACTTGCCCGTGGTTTCCTTTCTTTACAGTACATCTTGTAAAGTGCTCAGTGTCTGAAGGAAAAGATGGGTCTCGGGACAAGAGATGACGAGAGAGCCTTGGGGGCTCATCAGATCCCTTCGAAGTGAAGGCAGGAACAGTGCGTGTGGTCTAGGAACCTACATAGAAGGTCTGAAGCAAGGTCCAGAGGTGAGGGCCAGAGAGGCGGGTGGTGTGGGAGGCAGTTCCCAAGGGCCCGGTTCTGCAAGGATGCAACGCAACTCTGTGGGCAAGCACTCCGCACTGCCTTGCAGCTTTCCCAGAGGTCTCCGGAGCTGGGCCTTTGTCCCCCCTTTCTGTGGCTCGGACTGTCTTTCTTCTTTCCGACCTCCGGGAGGCGCTGTGACCGCAGCCCGGCCTCTCGCGGCTAATGCCGTCCTCACGCCCGCCGCCTTTCTTCGCACCTGGTCGGAGCAGTGCGGGGCCGCCCCAGGCGAGGGCCCGGCCTGTGGCTGGGGACGGCCTGGAGCCCTTCCAGGCCGGCACTGGCTTTAGTTTGTTGGGTTTTGAGATGAGTATTTACCATCATAATTAATTTGCAACCATTATTCAACGGAAATTCTTAGCAAGGCCCCTTAGGTGACTGAACCCGCTGCTACTTACCGGCGCGCACGCCTCTGGCTCTACAGCCCTGGAGCGCACCGCCACCTCCTGCCTGCCCCACCTCGTCAGCGACGACGCAGTGGCGCCGCCTGGCCAGGCCCAACTGGGAGGAAGGACCAAGGACCAAAGACCCACAGACACGAGTACAAGTGTGGCGTACGAAATCCAGGCTGCAGCCACCACCACCTTATCCCCCAAATATCTGAGCAGACGCGGCAGCGATTACACCGAAAGAGGAAACTGATGTTCAGAGAGGACCATGATTTGGTCATTGCTGCGTAGCAAGCCTCTACCTCATGCCGCTACACCTGCGCACTTGGTGTCCCTCTCCAGGCTTTATTGCCAGTGCGTGCCCACCAGCCGGGTAAAAACTTTTCTGAGAACTTTACTTGTGCGCACAGGATGACGTTAACACAAGAGCGGGGTGTCGGGTAGGGCAGGGAGCGGCCCGCCCCAGGCTCTGCGGCATGCAGTCTCCAGCAATCAGCACCTTGCAGAGATGGAGCTCCTCCCAGAAAGCGCCTCCTCCACGCCGCCGACAGGGACCAGACCAGAGAGCCTCGCCTGGGGCTAAGTGTCCTTCCTACAAAGCCCAGGGGGTGAGGGGGGATTTCAGCAGGCTCCCCTCCTCGGCAGCGGAAATGCCTGGGTTTGAACCACCAGCGCGGGGCTGGGACTACCGAGTGCGCGGCGAGGCTGTTGTGCAGATTCCTGTAAGATGCAAGAGAAATATTTCCCTCACTCGGGTGACACAGCTACCTACAGATGTTCCTGGAGGATTGTTGGGAGCCATGTGTTCTTGTGGATAGGATGTGTCTAGTTCCAAAACATCACAGAGGTTCTGTAAGAAGCAAGAGGAGAGGGATCAGCACCATTTAGGCCTGCCCTCGAACTGCTCACAGTCTAGTGGGAGGGAATTGAGGACATCAGTTGAAACAAACAGACCCCTTGTAGATGCTCACAAAGCGTTTTCAGGAGTGGCAACGTTTCGATGAAGTACAACTTTGGGGAGAGATGGCACCAGCCCAGACCGATGGATTCATCAGGCAGGAAGGATGAGAGCGAACCCCAGAGGGGGTGCTGGTTCCAGTGGGGAGCCGTGTGGTGTGGCACCCATGGGGTGTTGAGAAGAAGCTGGGAGAAGGGAGAGGGGGACTAGTTGCAAGGTCAGGCAGGTTTTGTGTCCTTGATCCCATGGGCACTGGGGAGCCCAATAAGACTTTGTAAGGCATTAAGCATTTATACCCAGAGCTCTGCTCAGGGCTTTGGTTGGAGGGGTGGAGGCTGTAGACTGGAAGCCCTTAGGAGGCTGTTCCAACCAGCAAGCATGAAGTGAAGAAGGCCGAGCTCAGGATGGAACTGACTAAAGACATTTCCAAGGAGGAATGGCGAGGACTTGATGACCAGTTGGAGACCTATGGGCTCCCTGATGACCTGACCTCAGTGCTTGTCCCCTTTTCCTGGATCTGTGACTGGGACCTAGACCCCCCAACTTCCTCCAGAAGCATGGTGACCTTTAGGGTCACCTCACGTGCTCCTTAGAGAGGTCTGTCACTGGACCCTTCCAGCAGAACTCCTTGTTCCTTATTCCTAAAGTCCTCCCTTGTGCAGAATGCAAGCATCCCTTGTGCAGAATTCAAGTCCTGTGTAGCCAGTCTCCTCCCATGCCCACCCATCTGCCCTCATTCTACTCTTCAAGGGAATGCTGGGGTGAGGTAGGACTGCAAAAGCTTGAGTCCCAGGGCCCCAGAAATGGGTCCTCCAGGAGTAGCTGGGGTGGCCTCAAGGACACCAACATACTAGGTGAATGGGAGGATAGTCCCCCAAGGCCCCCCCATCAGAGGTGGAGCAAGGGACCCAGGAAACCCGCCCCTCTCTACTGGCTTGGAGAGTGTTGTCTTGAGCACTCAAGCTGTGCTCAACTTCTGCAAGCCCAGCCTCCTGCAAATGGTTCCCAAGGCCTCCTGCTGGGGATGAGACAACCCAGCAAGGGAATCATCAGTCTGAGCCATTAGGAGGTTCCAGAAGGCTTTCCAGGCAGCAGCAGTGCTTCCATCGGAGGAGTTGTGGGCTTAGGATCTTCCAGACAACTTGGTCATCTCATAATTGGGTAAATGAGGACTTGAGAGACCCAGAGAAACGCAGTGAGTCAAGTTCAAGTTTCTTCACTCCTTCCATGCTCCCAAGGCACCTCTCAGCCTCGCCCATCTGCTCCCCTACACTCCAGCCTAGAGTGGACATGTGACCATGGTGCAGCAGGACAGTGGGTGCCTACCTGCTGGATCCCCTGGCTGCAGTGTGTGTGTGTGTGTGTGTGTGTGTGTGTGTGTGTGTGTGTGTTTGTGTGTGACATCAGGAAGCAGGGCAGAGAAGCATCAGGTCCTAATCTGAGTGGTGAGTGGGAGTGAGAGGAAGTAGTGGAGAAGGATGTCCAGCATCTTAAGAGAATGGTCTTTCGGGGGCTGCTCCAACCCCAGGCACGAAGTGAAGAGGCGACAGAACTAACGCCATTCCAGCTGGAATGGCGAGGAGCAACCCCTTTCTTGGGGGTGGGAGGAAAGGGCAGACGCAGAGGAATAGAGCAGTTCAGTGCAGCTAGATTTCATGATGCCCTAGAGAAGTTTCCAGATACCATTTGGGCTCTAGTGAGCTGAAGACCCAGGGAAGCTACTCTGCCCCCTCGCTTTGGCTGTGCACATACAGGCGACGAGCAAAAGCAGGTCCTGGGCGGGAAGCAGCGGGTGCTCTGGGAACATCGGCAGGTTTTTGCTGCCACCTCGCGGCAGTGGCGCGCAGCATCCCAGCGGTCTGTGCCCTGGGATTTGGCTGTGCCGGCTGGTTGCAAGGGGGCTCTCGCCCTGCTGCTCCATCCTCTTCCTTTTCGCATCATCATAAGAGCCTCTAGCTTAAAGAGGTCTGCGATAGACCGAGCCATGTCCTATAGCGAAGTATCCAGTTTTGCGTCTGTAGGACTTTCCGCCCTGGCCCGTGCGATTTGAGTCCCCCTTTCCATCTCTTGGTTTCCTATTTGATTCCATAACTGCCCACCTGGACTTGCAATACGTGTCTCCTGAAAAAGCTTCCTTTCTCCTGCCCTGCTAACTTCCTCTCCTGCAGACGCCTCCGGGGCTTCTACAGATGGTGCGCAGGGCTCTCCTCTGGCTGACTGGAAGCCTTGTCGCTTACTGAGCACCTGCCCTGTGCCAGGCGCAGGAGCAACTGGTTTCTTGGAGGTGGGAGGAAAGGGCCGACGCAGAGGAATAGAGCAATCCAGAGGTTGTGAAGAACATGTCCAAAGACAAGTACAAATTGGGGATAGCGAATGGCAACCCAGACCTTGCCTCCGCCATCATGGTTTAGTGGAAGCAGAGAAATGAAACACGAATTATAGCTTAAATGGTCATATCAAAGTATGAACGAAGAGGAAACCCAGAGGGAGGCGTTTGAAGCAGGTTTCTTCTCTCTGTCTCTGTCTCTCTTCTCAGTGCTGCGGATGAAACCCAGGGCCTTGCCTATGCTGGACTAGTGCTTTACCACAGAGCTACCCCCCAGCTCTGAAGCAGATCTTGATCTATAAGTGTGTGTTTTCTGTGCTGGTGAGGAGGAAATGACAATCCAGAGGTTGTGAAGAACATGTCCAAAGACAGTCAGGTGCAAAGGGCACTGGGTACTATTCCTTGAGGTGCTCCACCGTCTGATGGTGAAGCCATTGCTGCACTCTGAACAGTACAGCCAGCTTTGGCTGAGGTATTGAGTAGGCTCATAAAATGTCAGTGGTAAGCTGGGGGCAGTGGCACAGGCCTGTAATCCCAGTACTTAGGAGGCTGAGACAGGAGGATAATAGATTAGAGGCCAGTCTCAGCAACTTAGTGAGACCCTGTCTCAAAATTAAAAATAAAAAGGACTGCGGGATATAGCTCAGTGGTAGAGCATTCCAGGGTTCAATCTCTAGTAATA